>CAUYQU010023473.1:0-48231 GCA_963574635.1 Cheracebus regulus | reverse complement strand
TGTGGCTCCTCTGCCGGGAATCTCCCGGTCTGTGGGCAACAAAAATTCGTCGGAAAGTGCGGCGTCCACTCGTTCTCTGCGCTTTCACTGGGAGCTACATTCCTGAGCTGTTGCTAATCAGCCATCTTGGATCTCTCCTCCAGATTTTCTCCTTTCTCATTATTCAATCTTGGTAGATTGTATGTTTCTAGAAATTTATCTATTTCTTTTAGGTTATCTAGTTTGCTGATAAATAATTGTTCATAGTTGTTTCTTACGATCTTTTGTATTTCTGTGATATTAATTATGTTTCCTTTTTATTTTATTTGAATCATCTCTTTAGTTGTTCCAGCTAAATGTCAATTTTGTTTTCTTTTCGAAATAGCAACTCTTAGTTTCATCGATGTTTTCTGTTGTTTTTCAATTCACTATTTCATTTATTTCTGCTCTGATTTTTATGTCCTTCTTACTGCTAACTTTGGGCTGAAGTTTGTTCTTTTTCTAGTTCCTTGAGGTTTTGTAGTTAGGTTATCTGTGATCTTTTTGTTCTTAATGTAGGCATTTATTCCTATAAGTTTTCATATTAGAATAGCTTTTGCTGCATTTTCCAAATCTCAATATGTTTTGTTTACATTTTGTTTTCTCTCTCTCTTTATCTGTGTGTGTATGTATATATATATTTAATTTCTCTTTTGATCTCTGAGCTATTGGTTGTTCAGGAATTTGTTGTTTAATTTCCATGTATTTGTGAAATTTCCAATTTTTCTCATTTTTCTCCTGGTTTTATACAATAATTTTGGAAAATGCACTTGATATGATTTTCATCTTAAATTTGTTAAGACTTGTGCCCTAACATATGATCAATTCTAGAGAATATTCCATGAGCATTTGAAAAGAATGTTACCTCCCTATTTGTTTATCCTTATACCAATGTCATACTGTCTTAATTATTGTGGCTTTATAGTAAGTCTTGAAAACAAGTTTTATAAAAAACTCTTCTAGGATTTTGATTGGGATTACATTAAAACTATAGATCAATTTTAAAGAACTGGTATCTTAACAGTATTGAGTTTTCCAATGCATGAACATAGTATCTTTCTCCATTTAAGTCTTCTTTAATTTTTCTCTGCAATGTTTATGGTTTCCAGTGTAGTGGTCTTACATGCCTTTTGTTAAATTTATTCTGAAGTGTTTTATGTTTTTGATGATATTATGTTATTTTTAAAATTTTAATTTTTCAAATACTTGTTGCAAGAATGTAGAAATACAGTTGATTTTTTTAAACATTGACATTATATAGAGCAACTCTGCTAAATTCACTTATTCTGATAGGTTTTAATTTTGATAGATTCTTTAGAATTTTCTACATAGATAACCGATGTTGTCTGCAAATAGATAGTTCTACCTATTTCTTTCTAATATTTATGCCTTATATTTTCTTTTTTTATTGCTTGGGTTAAGACCTCCAGATATTAAATGTTTGGTGGAATTGATGAAAGCAGACATATCTGTTTCCGTCTTAGGAGGAAAGTATTTATTCTTCTACCATTACATATGAAGCTTGCTTTAGGTTTGTGTTTGTTTTTTTTTTCTGGATGCTCTTTGTAAGACTGCATGGTTTTTCTTCTATTCAATGTTTACTGAGCAGTTTTAAAAAATATAAAATTGAATTTTTAATTTAATGGTGTTTCTTCTATTCAAAGTTTACAGAGCAGTTTTTAAAAATACAAAATTAAAATTATGAGTGGGTACTGAATTTTGTCAGATATGTATTTATTTAGATAATCAAGTGATATTTTTCTTTATTCTGACTTGTTACATATTTATTGGCTGGTCTATTGCTGATCAATAAGTAAGAAAATCTGTCAGATTATAGCTTAGCAGCAATGCTGAGGAATTTCTGGTGAGTTCTCCTCGGTGGAAAGTAACTGAACATGGGAACTCCATGCTTCTGCACACAGGGCACTTCACCAGAGTGCAATGCCATTAGAAGCGGCTTAGCTAAAAGGTAACTGATAATCTACCACTAAATATTCCCTTGAGAAAAGATTTTGTGTGCTTCTGGGCTAGTCAGTTCCAATATTCTGGCAAGTTAACAGCCATAGACCATTAAAGTCCTGTTAGTGTCTGCCAGTCAAAAATGGAGAGAACCTCAGAAACAGTGCAAAGAAATGTCAGGAAGAAATGCAGTGAGATTTGGATGCTGTAATCCTTCAGTACAGGTCCATGAACTGGCTGCTTTGGGATTACTGCAACCTTTGTTAAAATATCTATTCCTTGGGTCTACCTCAGATCTTCTGTACAAGATTCTTGGTCAAGATGAACTCTGGGAATCAGCATTTTATACCAGTACTCTTGGTGATTCTGACACAGTCAGGATTAGAAACCAGTGGGCTAGAAGGAACACCAGATTGGACATTGAATGACTCAGAGTGATCCCACTTTATTCACTAGCTCAGTTTCTTCATCTGGTTCTCAGTGTCCCCATCTGTACAATGAGGGGATTGTACCAGTTGGCAGCTGAAGCCCCTCTGGGTTTGAGGTTTTTGGTATTATCATCTGCACTAAGATTCTCCGGCTTGGCAAATGGAAGATGGACTGGCATGTGTGGTACCAGCCAAGTTACACATGCATCACCACACATCATTTCTGACAATCCTGTGAAGGCAAGAGAACTGGAAACAGAAACTGCAGCTCCAGCATGGGAGTAATCTCTGAAGGACCTGACAGAACAGCCGTTGGCTAGAGGTTGTCGAGTAGCAGCTGGTTGGGTCTATGAGCTTCTTGCAGCTGTTTGTGATATGTCACATGAATTTTTGTTTTTATGTGTTAATGTACTCTGAGCTATTTTATAGTGCATTTGACATTTTACAGTATAGTAAAGTGTGTACATGCCTAATTAAAACAGATGTGCACTTGATAAAATAATTACTGGATATGCTAAAGAAAAATGGCTAATTATATATACAGCATAAACACCTAAACATATGCTATAAATATATACTTGGAGTACTGGAAAGTAGGTATAATTGGCTGCATTCTCTGTTCATGCCCAGACTTAGAGTCATTCCTTTAGATTTTCCTGGCCTTGGAATTCTCCAGTATTAGAATTTTCTGCCCAAAATGCGACACCCCCCCCCCCCCCATCTTATTCTTTTTTCTCGCCTGGAATGAAGATGAAGAAACATCCTCCACTGAAATGAGGCAGAGTTAATACAACCAACATATTAAAAAAAAAGACAGTTAATGTGTGTTACTATGTGCCAGGCATAGTGCCAGACACATTATCTCATTTAATCTTCACACAAGCCCCATGAGGTAGCTGATATTCTTCATCTTTTACAGACAGAGAAACTAGAAGCTCAGAGAGTTGCTAATTTGTCCAAGATCTCTAAACTGGGAAATGGAAGATCCAAGATTCAAACCAAGGTTTCATTGCTGAGCCTATTCTCTTTAATCATGACCTTATAGTGCTTCTTGAGAACGCCTTTCTGCCCAACCACTGTGCTCTCAGTTGGGAAATATTGCTGGTGTGGGAAACTCATCTCAAATATCTCTGCTACCACTTTGTACATTTCAGAATATCCCAGCTTAGGAGTTCTATTATCGTGTTTAGGAGTTCTATAATCCAAGCTGAATGGCAGAGTGAAGCCTTGTCTCTAGAAAAAAAGAAGAAAAAGAAAGAAAGAAAAAGAATATCCCAGACCAGACTTCTTTAATAGAAGGTCTTCGTGCTTTTTTTTTTTGAGTGAGTGGGAAGTCCTCACTAAATGCCCACGTGCCCTGGGGTTGTGGTATGGGCTCCCTGGCTCCGGGATGCTGCCAGCTGGGTGAATGTGTTGATGTTAGGTGTTCAGAGCAGAGTTGGATGCCTGTGACTGCTGGAGGTGGCAGGGTAAAAAGTGTTTGGGATGTGAGAAATGTAGAAAATATTGAGAAGCCCCTGAAAAACTCAACAAGGATTTGTTTTCTCAAGAGTTGTCAAATGGACGTGGCCTTTTTGTAAATCCTCCAGTTTGCTTAGCGTATGGAGAAGACTGAAACAGTTATCAGATCCTACTCATGGGAAGCAGCTACAATCAACCTGTTTTCTGACATTTTGGGGAAATGGGTTATCCTGGTTTTCTCTGACTACATATAATTCTACAAGGGTCCTGAAAATAATGTAGGTAGTAATGATTCAGGAAATGCCTGAATCAGAAAGTGGCTATACCGTCCAACATAACTGGAATATTGAATGTCAGAGACTATAAAATGTATGGTTAAAGGCATGAGCTCTTCCCTCCATCTGCTATGTGACCTCCGGTCAATGTCTTCAATAGGCTTCAGTTTCATCTGTAACATGGGAATAGAGTACCTGCCTCATAGATTGTCATGAGGTTTAAATGTAATAATCTCTGAAGTGAGGCACTCAGCACAGTGCCTGGCAGCAGTGAGCAAGGGTGTATTAGATCAGTTTACAGATCACCAGATTATAATCCTGGGTAGGATTAGAGGGTAGAGGATTAGAGGATATGGTCAAGAGGGAGTAGCCACACCTGCCCTCTCTTGACCATAGTACTTTCATAGGTAAAACAAAGCGAATGGATTAGAAGACCCTTTAGGTCACTCTGGCTCTAAGAATTGATGACTCCAGGTTACACATTCTCTAACCTCCTTTGGCCTTCTCCGTTCATTTCTTAGCTTATGGAAACCGTTCATCCTTAGAACCCAAGTGGAGGGAAAGCCTCATGTATGATGCAAGAGTAAAAGCTGTGACGATCTGCAAAGGGCCAGTTTTATTGGAAATACCATGTTCTGAGCTGGTTTTCTTCCTCTCCTTTAAATTCCTTCTACTCTAGAGTCTCTCTTGACAGGCATGAGAGTGAAGGTGGGGGACCCCAGAAAACTCCCTTGGGCTCCTGTGTGAGCAAATTCTAGCCAAGGCCTGAGGTCTGTGAGCCTTCAGGGCTTGGAAGGCTGTGCTAGTTCAATCAACTGGCCCACCAGCAAGTGTTTATTGCAGCAATCTGATGGAAGAACTGTTCCAAAGTGGCATGATTACAGCTCTGCTCAAGTAGGGGGAGGAGGCAAGGAGAAAGACAGCCATTGGCACAGGTGGCTTGAGAATTCTAGGGTACTGGCCCACCCTTGTTGTGCCCCAGGCTGTAACCCTTCTTGGGCTCTGCATCGGCAGCTCACTAGGGCAGCAAGAGCTGAGTTTCTTCTCTCATCCTGTACCCACAGGTGGACTTACTGTTAAAGGGATTAACCATGTTTGGACATATATGTGATATTGGGAAAGCATTACTAATGCATGGTTTAAATAATTACCATGTGTAGCGAATTTTTTTAAAGAGCAAAATCAGTGCCTCTGCTTATTAAGATGGTGCTTTGAGCTGTGAGAATGCTATTTTCAGATTCCCTCACGCCTCTGCTGCTCATTGCATTGTGAATTTGGCTTCAAGCAGACCAATTTTTTTTTGTCACAAGAGGGCACACCTACATAAATGGGTTAGACAATGTTTTTCTTTTTCCTGTGACTGCAGAGATGAAGGGAATGAAGGTTAGCTCATGAATGGTATGAGGCTGGTGTTTTGGAGTATACTGGCGGTGGCAGCAGGAGTAACTATTTGGGAGTTAAAGGGTCCTGGGCCTGGATCTAAAGATGGATTGTGGCAAAGGACTACCATGAGAAAATAGAAAAGGAGGCAAGCTGTAATTATGTTTGTCAATCCTTTTGAATTTTACAACTTCAATTTCCACGAAGGAATTGATTGATGGATGTCAAGAAAAATGTGTTTGGGGACTTAATCCTTGTTGGAGTAATTAACACATAAGTGAATGAAATACACAGTTCTCATCTGATAGTCTGTTTCTTTAGCTAAATCTTATGTTTGGATTTAAAATGGCATGTCTCTCATTGGAAACTATTCTTGTTAAGAAATAAATCAAGCATTTAATATTTATATAAATGGAATATTCCCCTTATCCTAAAGGTAGAAACTGAAATCTAGGTTAATACAGATGTACTTACCATCACCCATGGTTTATGAAAGAGAGTAGGTACATCCAGAGTCCCTGAAAGAAAGAGTAATTCATTTCATCCTGGCCATAATTTTGTACCCACAGAGTCACAGTGTGGGTGGGCCAACTAAATTTGTAATCGCCAAGCAGATATAAGTACAAATTAAGGTTACAGAAGGAGATTATGCAAATTAATGGATCAATGGATTTTTGCCTCAAGTCTTTTTTTCTTCTTTTCTGATGAAAAGCAATAAGGTCATTATATAAATGACTTCTGAAGCGACTTCTTGTTTTGGAAAAAAAACCCCAATTTATTTAGCTTGATTCTCCAACTTAATGGTTGGAGAGCAAGCTTTACAGTATACAGTTGGAGGAAAGATGAAAATTGGCAGGAGAGACTCAGGGCCTATGCTAATTTCTAGTGAAGAATTTGGAAGGGTTATAGAGAGAAGTAGTTCCCTAGAACATTTTTTCAAGATTGTTAGTAATGGAGAGGATAATTGTGTAGACTGATTTTATTCTTTTCCTAAGTAAAGAGGTAACATTTTTTGATGTCCTGAATATGAGTAATTTACTGTGCTTTAAGAAGATGGGAAGCTACATCTCATATGAAAAAAAAAAAAAACCCTGACAAATAACACATTTTCTATCAAAACAGCATTCTCTCTCATAAGAAAAAAAAAAATCCCTGGTGGGTGTTTTGAATCCCACCTAAAAATAATAAGATGAAGAGAAAATTGAATACTATAAGAGACTAACGACATGTGTGGTACAGCTTAACATTTGGTTCTTTTGAGAGGCAAATTTAGTGTTCTGAAGGCTTCACATCTCATATGGCCATCTGATAGCTAGTGATGTGCTGTGTGGGGGTGTCTAGTTAAGACTGTTAGGGAAGGAACTGCTGCGCCATTTCCAGATCTATTTGTGAGATGAGAGTTTTTCTTCTTCCCCTCACCCCACCCTCTCTCCTAAGGAAGAAGAAACAGATAATTAATCTAGCCTTTATCCAACTTGAGTTTTGAAATATTGTTCTAAAGTTTGGATCCCTTTTAGGCGTGTATCTTTTTCTAGGTGTGGTTTATCTGAAGATGGTCATTCTAGACTCTGCCCAGCTCTGGGTTTACAAGTGGCTATGTTCTGGGAGAAAATGTTTGACCCTTCTGATGCTGTTCTTAATGCTATACACAAAACCTAGAGATCAGAATTAATCTGTTAAGCACACAAAGAGGTATTTCATGACTTTCATCATTAGGGGAATTCAAATTAAAACTGCACAATGAGATAGTACTATGAGCCATCAGTATTGATGAAGATGCGGAACACCAGAATCCTCATATACTTCTGGTGGGAATGCAATTTCTTATAAAGTCTAACATATACTTATCCCATGACTTAGCAATTTTACTTCTAAGAATTTGCCCAAGAAAACCTAAAACATGACCATACAAAGACTTGTATTTGTCTGTCCATAGCCATTTTATTCATACTGCTCAAAACTGAAAACAATCCAGATACCCATCAACTTTGGTACATCCGTACAATACTATCCAGAAACAAGAATGGATCAGGCATAATGGTTCATGCCTATGATCCCAGCAAGTTGGGAAGACGAGGCAAAAGAATCACTTGGGACCAGCCTGGGCAACATCATTAGATCCCATATTTACCAAAAAAAAAAAAAAAAAAAAAACAGCTGAGTGTGATGGTTCGCATCTGTAGTCCCAGCCAATTGGGGGGCTGAGGTGGGGGGATCACTTGGGCCTAGGAGGTTGAGGCTGCAGTGAGCCGTGATTGTGACACTGCATTCCAGCCTCGGTAACAGAGCAAGACTCTGTCTCATAAAAAGTTTAAAAAAAATGAGTTATCGACACAACAGTGTGGATAAATATCAAATGCATTATGTTAAGTGAAAGAAGCCTGACACTATGATTCAACTTATATAAAATTCTAGAAAACCTAAAACAATAGTGATAGACAGTGGTTTCCTGGGGTTGGGGAGTAGGGAGATGGCATTTGTGATGAAAGAAAAGGAAAAAACCTTTCTGGGGTGATGGCAATTTTTTATGTCTTGATTATAGTGGTAGTTACATGATTGTAAACATTTGTTAAAATTCATCCAATTGTACTCTTAAAACTGGTGAATTTTATGTAAAATTGTAGCTCAATAAAGCTAGTTTAACAATATATAGCCACTTGTAAACAGCTACTTGTAAATCCAGAGCTTAGCAATTTCTTATAAAGTCAAACGTGTAGTTACCACATGACTTAGCAATTCCACTTCTAAGAATTTACTTAAAAAAAACATAAAACATATGACCATACAGAGGTATGTACTTGCCTAACCATATTAACCAGTCAACATGTATTTGTAGAGAGGCTGAATGTGCCGCCTTTGCTAGATGCAATGGAATAAATGTTGGGCCCCTTTCTAAAAAGAAAGAGGTTATGGTCTGATTGAAGGGAAAAGAATTTTCTCTCATGTTTCATTATAGAACAAGACCATATGTTAAAACATAACTTCACATATTCATAAATTCATTCATACAAAATGTATATTGAGACATGATTAAAGCCTAGCACTAAACAGGACGTGACTGTTGCAGATATATCTGTTCCTCAAAAAACTACAAAACTGAAAAATTTGAATGTTTCATGAAAATAATACAAGCGTTTACCAAGTAGATCCTCCTTGAATTCACTGGCTATGTTAGGTTCAAATCACTGGGCTGTTTGTGATAATGAGAAAACACTGGCACTGACTGAACTCTTGATTTCAGTTTCACTCTTGAGCCTGAGAAATGGAATTCTCCCCTGACTGCAATTCTCCATCTAGCCTTCAAAGACTGTGGGCCCTCCCTGAAGGACAGCTCTTCTGGTTAGTGAGAGGATGAGGTAGACGTATTTTCACTCTGTGTATATTCTTAGAACTTTATGGTTAGTTTTCAGTGTGATTATATAATCCCCATGCAAATGCCATCTGCCATATTTGGCACTTATAAAATATTTGAGATATTTATTCATTTTGCTTGAAAAACAGATTTTGAGAAGTCAGATCTCCCCCTTCCTGAGAACACAACTCTGTAGAGAGTTTGTACAAGTTCTTTCATGCATGACTATGATTACTATTTTTATCTATGGCTTAGCCTATCAACTTGGTGTAAAATTTTTGTTTAAGTTTTCGTTTGCCATTTGGAACCAGAAATTATAAGATCAACTTTAAGGTTTGCCTGCTTTTTGTTTTCTCATTAGTATGATATTTTACTGTTCTTTTTAAAAGGCAGTTGTACTTTTAGAATAATATAACGAAGGCTAACTTCTAGACTTGGATGACTAAAATCTAAAAGAAAAAAAAAGAAAAAGGGAAAAGACAAAAATCGATCATTATTTGGGTTAAAAAGGAGACTAGTTTTCTCCAACATAGTCGATCTCTGATGCATAAGCATGTAACTTACAAACGATCTTTACATGTAAGTAATTGATCCAGTCATTCAGAGAGTTGATTGCTGGCCCCTACCCACATCCTAATTTCTTCCTTCTATTCCTGGATTCCTGGGAAGAAGAGAAACAATAAACTATGAGGTTGGTGCAAAAGGAATTGCGGGGTTTTTTTTTTTACCATTAAAAGTAATGACAAAAACTGCAATTCCTTTTGCACCAACCTAATATAACAACACATCTTGGGTATTTGGAGCTGTGGGTTCAGAAGTAGAAGAGGAAAGAAACAACGGTAATGCCTGAGGGAAGGGTATGCAGGAGAGCTTCCAAGCCAGGCCCACCTCCCTATGTGCTGGATTCCTTAAATGAAAACAATGATTGCTTCTAAATTCTCCAGAAAATTTTACTTCACTTTCCCTCCTACTGATTGTAATTTTATCAATCAGTAGGAGATAAATCAAATTAATGGAATTTTATCAATTTTATTAATCAGGACAATTAAAATTCTAATGACTCACAAGGGTTCTACTTAAAACTTTTTAAAATTTTTATTATTTTTATTTTATTATTTTAAATATATATATAATTGTACTTTAGGTTCTGGGGTACATGTGCAGATCATGCAGGATTGTTGCATAGGTACATACATGGCAATGTGGTTTGCTGCCTCTATTCCCCCGTCACCTATATCTGACATTTCTCCCCATGTTATCCCTCCACAACCTACCTACCTCCTGCTCCCCTACTCTAGTCCCCCTCGACAGACCCGAGTGTGTCCATGTGTTCTCACTGTTCAACACCCACCTATGAGTGAGAACATGCAGTGATTGATTTTCTGTTCTTGTGTCAGTTTGCTGAGAATGATGGTTTCCAGATTCATCCATGTCCTTACAAAGGACACAAACTCATCGTTTTTCATGGCTGCATAGTATTCCATGGTGTATTTGTGCCACATTTTCCTCGTCCAGTCTATCATGAATGGGCATTTGGGTTGGTTCCAGTTTGGTTCCAGTTTTTGGGTTGGCACTGTTTCCTACTGTAAACAGTGCCACAGTGAACATACGTGTTATGTGTCTTTATAATAGAATGATTTATAATCCTTTGGATATATACCCAGTAATGGGATTGCTGGGTCAAATGGAATTTCTGTTTCCAGGTCCTTGAGGAATCGCCACACTGTCTTCCACAATGGTTGAACTAGTTTACACTCCCACCAACAGTGTAAAAGTGTTCCTATTTCTCCATATCCTCTCCAGCATCTATTGTCTCAAGATTTTTAAAAGATCGCCATTCTAACTGGTGTGGGATGGTATCTCAATGTGGTTTTGATTTGCATTTCCCTAATGACCAGTGATGATGAGCATTTTTTTCATTTGTTTGTGGGCCTCATATATGTCTTCTTTTGAAAAGTGTCTGTTCATGTCCTTTACTCACTTTTGAAAGGGCTTGTTTGTTTTTTTTTTCTTGTAAATCTGTTTTAGTTCTTTGTAGATTCTGGATATTAGCCCTTTGTCAGATGGGTAGATTGAAGAAATTTAATCCCATTCTGTTGGTTGCTGGTTCACTCTAATGATTGTTTCTTTTGCTGTATAGAAGCTCTGGAGTTTAATTAGATCCCATTTGTCTATTTTGGCTTTTGTTGCCAACACTTTTGATGTTTTAGTTGTGAAGTCCTTGCCTATGCCTAAGTCCTGAATGGTTTTGCCTAGGTTTTCTTCTAGGGTTTTTATGGGTTAGGTCTTATGTTTAAGTGTTTAATCCATCTGGAGTTAATTTTAGTGTAAGGTGTCAGGAAGGGGTCGAGTTTCTGTTTTCTGCACATGGCTAGCCAGTTGTCCCAACGTCATTTATTAAACAGGGAATCCTTTCCCCATTGCTTGTTTTTGTCAGGTTTGTCAAAGATTAGATGGTTGTAGATGTGTGGCATTGCCTCCAAGGCCTCTTTTCTGTTCCATTGGTCTATAGCTCTGTTTTGGTACCAGTACCATGCTGTTTTTGATTACTGTAGCTTTGTAGTATAGTTTGAAGTCAGGTAACATGATATCTCCAGTTTTGTTCTTTTTGCTTAGGATTGTCTTGGCTATGCGGGCTCTGTTTTGGTTCCATATGAAGTTTAAGGTGGTTTATTCCAGTTCTGTGAAGAGAGTCATAGGTAGCTTGTTGGGGATAGCATTGAATGTACAATTTACTTTGGACAGTATGGCCATTTTCACAATACTGATTCTTCCTAACCATGAGCATGGAATGTTTTCCATATGTTTGTGTCCTCTCTTATTTCGTTTAGCAGTGCTTTGTAGTTCTCCTTGAAGAGGTCCTTTACATCTTTTGTTAGTTGTATTCCTACGTATTTTATTCTCTTTGTAGCAATTGAGAATGGGAGTTCACTCTTGATTTGGCTCTCTTTTAGTCTGTTATTGGTGTATAGTAATACTTGTGATTTCTGCACATTGATTTTGTATCCTGAGACTTTGCTGAAGTTGCTTCTCAGTTTCAGGAGATTTTGGGCAGAGATGATGGGGTCTTTTAAATATAAAATCATGTTGTCTGCAAATAGAGACAGTTTGACTTCCTCTTTTCCTAATTGAATACACTTTATTTCTTTTTCTTGACTGATTGCTCTGTCTAGAACTTCCAGTACTATATTGAATAGGAGTGGTTAGAGAGGGCATCCTTGTCTACTGCCAATTTTCAAAGGGAATGCTGCCAGTTTTTGCCCATTCAGTATGATATTGGTTGTGGGTTCGTTGTAAATAGCTTTTATTATGTTGAGATACGTTCCATCAATACCTAGTTTATTGAGAGTTTTTAGCATAAAGGACTGTTGAATTTTGTTGATGGCCTTCTCTGCATCTATTGAGATAATCATGTGGTTTTTGTCTTTTGTTCTGTTTTTGTGGTGGATTACGTTTATAGACTTGCGTATGTTGAACCACTTTTGCATCCCTAGGATGAAGCCTACTTGATTGTGATGGATAAGCTTTTTGATGTGCTGTTGCAATCAGTTTGCCAGTGTTTTATTGAAGATTTTTGCATCTATGTTAATTATGGATGTTGGCCTGAAGTTTTCTTTTTTTGTTGAATCTCTGCCAGATTTTGGTATCAGGATGATGTTGGTCTCATAAAATGATTTGAGAAGGATTCCTTCTTTTTGGATTGTTTGGAATAGTTTCAGAAGGAGTGTTACCAGCTCCTCTTTGTACATCTGGTAGAATTTGGCTGTGAACCCATCTGGATCTGGGCTTTTCTTGGTTGGTAGGCTATTAATTGCTGCCTCAACTTTAGCCCTTGTTATTGGTCTCTTGAGGGATTCAACTTCTTCCTGGTTTAGGCTTGGGAGGGTGCAAGTGTCCAGGAATGTATCCATTTCTTCCAGGTTTACTGGTTTATGTGCATAGAGTTGTTTGTAGTCATCTTTGATGGTAGTTTGTATTTCTGTGGAATTGGTGGTGATATCTCCTTTATCATTTTTTATTGCATCTATTTGATTCTTCTCTCTTTTCTTTTTATTAATCTGGCTAGTGGTCTATTTTGCTGATCTTTTCAAAAAACCACCTTCTGGATTTATTGATTTTTTTGAAGGGTTTTTTTTTTGTGTCTCTATCTCCTTCATTTCTGTTCTGATCTTAGTTACTTCTTGTCTTCTGCTAGCTTTTAAGTTTTTTTTATCTTGCTTCTAGCTTTTTCAATTTTGATGTTAGGGTGTCAATTTTAGATCTTTCTTCACTTCTCTGGTGGGCATTTATTGCTATAAATTTTCCTCTAGACAGTGCTTTAAATGTGTCCCAGAGATTCTGATACGTTTTGTCTTCATTCTCCTTGGTTTCAAAGAACATCTTTATTTCTGCCTTCATTTCATAGTTTATCCAGTCAACATTTAAGAGCCAGTTGTTCAGTTTCCATGAAGTTATGTGGTTCTGAGTTAGTTTCTTAATCCTGAGTTCTAAATTTGATTGCACTGTGGTCTGAGAGACTGTTTGTTATGATTTCCATTCTTTTGCATTTGCTGAGGAGTGATTTACTTCCAACTATGTGGTCAATTTTAGAGTAGGTGCGATGTGGTGCTGAGAAGAATATATATTCTGTGGATTTGGGCTGGAGAGTTCTGTAGATGTCTATTAGATTTTCTTGGTCCAGATGTGAGTTCAAGTCCTGGATATTCTTGTTAATTTTCTGTCTCGTAAATCTGGCTAGTATTCACAGTGGAGTGTTAGACTCCCACACAATAATAGTGGGAGACTTTAAGTCTCTTTGTGGGTCATTAAGAACGTGCTTTATGTATCTGGGTGCTCCTGTATTGGGTGCGTATATATGTAGGATCATTAGCTTTTCTTGTTGCATTGATTCTTTTACCATTATGTAATGCCCTTCATTGCCTCTTTTGATCTTTGTTGGTTTAAAGTCTATTTTATCAGAGACTAGGATTGCACCTCTTGCTTTATTTTTTTCCTCTCCATTTGTTGGGCAAATCTTCCTCCATCCCATTATTTTGAGCCCATGTGTGTCCTTGCATGTGAGATAGGTTTCCTGAATACAGTACACTGATGGGTTTTGACTTTTAATTCAATTTGCCAGTCTGTGTCTTTTGATTGGGGCATTTAGCTCATTTACATTTAAGGTTAATATTGTTATGAGTGAATTTGATCCTGCCATTTTGATGCTAGCTGGTTGTTTTACCAGTTAGTCGATGCAGTTTCTTCATTGTGTCGATGCTCTTTACCATTTGGTACATTTTTGGAGTCGCTGGTACTGATTGTTTCTTTCTATGTTTAGTGCTTCTTTTAGGAGCTCTTATAAGGCAGGCCTGGTGGTGATGAAATCTCTCAGCAATTGCTTGTTTGTAAAAGGTTTTATTTCTCCTTTGCTTATGAAACTTAGTTTGGCTGGATATGAAATTCTAGGTTGAAAGTTCTTTCCTTTAAGGATGTTGAATATTGGTCCCCACTCTCTTCTGGCTTGTAGGGTCTCTGCTGAGAGATCTGCTGTGAGTCTGATGGGCTTCCCTTTGTGGGTAACCCAACCTTTCTCTCTGGCTGCCCTTAGCATATTTTCCTTCATTTCAACCCTGGTGAATCGGACAATTATGTGCCTTGGGATTGCTATTCTTGAAGAATATCTTTGTGGTGTTCTCTGTATTTCCTGGACTTGAATATTGGCCTGCCTTTCTAGGTTGGGGAAGTTCTCCTGGGTAATATCCTGAAGAGTGTTTTCCAGCTTGGATTCATTCTCTCCATCACATTCAGGTTCACCTATCGAGTGTAGATTGATAGGTCTTTTCACACAATCCCATATTTCTTGGAAGCTTTGTTCATTTCTTTTCACTCTTTTTTCTTTAATCTTGCCTTCTCATTTTATTTCATTGAGTTGATCTTCAATCTCTGATATCCTTTCTTCTACTTGGTCGATTCAGCTATTGAAACTTGTGTATGCTTTGCGAAGTTCTTGTATTGTGTTTTTCAGCTCCATCAAGTCATTTATATTCTTTTCCAAGTTGTTTATTTTCATTAGCATTTCATCTAACCTCTTTTCAAGGTTCTTAGTTTCTTTGTATTGGGTTGGAACATGTTCTTTTAGCTCAGAGAAGTTTATTATTACCCACCTTCTGAAGCCTGTTTCTGTCAATTCATCAGACTCATTCTCCATCCAGCCTTGTTCCCTTGCTGGTGAGGAGTTGTGATCCCTTGGAGGTGGAGAGGCATTTTGGCTTTTTGGTGTTTTCATCCTTTTTGTGCTGGTTTCTTCCCAACTTTGTTGATTTATCTACCTGTGGTCTTTGTAGTTGGTGACTTTCGGATGGGGTCTGAGTGGATGTCCTTTTTATTGATGTTGAAGTTATTTATTTCTGTAAAAATATGGAATGCTTCATGAATTTATGTGTCATTCTTGCTCAGGGGCCATGCTAATCTTATCTGTATCATTCCAATTTTAGTATAATTGCTGCCAAAGAGAGCACTACTTAAAACTTTTGAATAACTTTGAGAGGGTTGAGAAGTTGTTAGCTGATCAGATATTGGAGTAAAATAGTTCAGTTAGCTTGCCTTTGACCTATTTCTACCTTTGGCCATTGAAAGCTTTTAAAAAATTTCAACATTTTAACATGAAATTTTCAAATATACAGAAAATTCAAATAGTTATGCAATGTACAGCCATATGTGTATTATATTTATGTATGAGAGTCCTGTTGCTGTTACACAAACTGCCATGAATTTAGTAGCTTAAAAGAACACAAATGTATTCTCTTACAATTCTTATGGTCAGAGGTCTAAAATAAGGCTAATAAAAAAATTGAGGTACTAGCAGGATGTGTTACTTCTGGAAATTCGAGGGATATCTATTCCTTGCCTTTTCCAGCTTTTAGAAGATGTGCATATTACTTGGCTTGTGGTCACATCATCCTTTGCTTCTGCAGTGATACCACTTTTTCCACCTCTGGCCTTCTGCCAGGATCCTCCCTCTTTAAGGACCCTGAGATAGTCTGTGATAGTCTTTGCATTTTAAGATTCTTAATCGCATTGGCAAAATCCCTCTTGTTGTGTGAGGTAACATATTCACAGGTTTTAGGGAGTAGAGTGTGCACACGTTTGCGGATCATTCATTATTCAGCTTACTATATGCTACCTCCTATGTTTTAACATTGGCATTTTACTTTGTTACATAGCTGTCTCTTCATTCCTGTGTTTGGCTGTGTCCCTACCTAAATCTCATCTTTAATTCCTATGTGTTGTGGGATGAACGTGGTGGGAGGTAACTGAATCATGGGAGCAGGTCTTTCCCCCATGATTTAGAAGCTATATGAGCATTTAAAGCAAAAATCTAACATCCCATTTATTGTGTGGTTTATGACACACAGCACTCAGCGGTCTCCTAAGCAAGATTCCCTCTACCCTCCTCCATTTTTTCACTGCTTTGGTGAGTTTCTAGGGCCTTAGGGTTAATTTTTATAGTTTTAAAAGAGTTTATAGTTGTTTCCTATGAGAGGGTTAGTCTGGTAGGAACGTCTCCTCTATTCCCAATGGAGCTCTGATTTAAACAGATAAAGATGAGTTTTTAGCACTGGGTGAAGAGAGTGTAGGCTTGAGTGCTAATTTGATGAAGCACTGGGAATGTAGTTCAAAATGTGAGATCGAGAAATGTCAAACATAAATGTTTATTACTTCAGAATTTTGTTTCAGGCCAATGTATTTCTCTACCTCTACCTTAGACTTTTTCCTCTATGTCTATCTTTTTCACTTCTTCATTCTCTTCCCCCAGTATCATGTCACCTACCTCATTTTAAGGCCCAGACTTTAGCAAAGCTAGTGTCTGGGCTATTCTCCAAGAACGTTAACGACTAAATAAGCATTTCTAGGCTACTTAGGGAATGTAACCACCACCTGTGAATTTGGGTTCTGAACATTTAGAAGCCAGCCTCTGAATAAAGCCTGCTCATACTTCAGCATGCAACTTCTTCTACGTTTGAGTCCAGTGCCAGGGGTTTGTTCTGTGTTCCATCCCCTTCTTTTGCCAATGAGGTTATCTCTGTTAGGCCCCTAGGATATAACTGCTGTACTTGGTTGCTAACTTGTAAAATATATTACTTTTCAGTTCTCTTTTTAAAAGGAAAGTCCTATGCCTCTGTTTATTTCTCTGCCTGTGGTACAACCCACTAGACCATTTCAGCCCAGTTAGGTTTTTCTCGTGTTGCTAGCAGCTGATTACAGAACACCAGTTGGGTTAGGGATGGTCCATGCTGTTGTTTTAGCCAACCAAGTCACCCCAGCCTTTCAGCAGACAGTCAACCCATCTGCCACAATAACAGAAAATGGATGATAGAAAGGCCACTTAGGTAGGGTGGAGAGAAATGATCTTAAACTCTATTAGACTCAGACATTCTTTTAGGAAGAAATGACTCAAATTTTGCAGCTGGAAAATTGAGAGAGGGAGGGAGCTTAAAATTTTCTTATCATTATTACGTTAGAAGGCAGACTTTGAAAGCTTACTACTCCTATTCAGAACACTTATTTTCTTAAATCTTCTCTTATTTACTCATGCATTCTTTGGGATATGTATTGAAAAGAGATTCAGTACACTGGAAAAAAAGTCAACTCTAAAAAACACCTAACTCACAAAACAGCTACATTAAGAGTTCAATGTTCACAGCACTAAAGGGTTGTTTGTTTTTATAAAACATTTCTCTGAAGTGTTCCCTAAAAATACCAAATTCCCTTGGTGCCTTTAAAGTGAGAATCACATTACAAAAATCCTATTTAACAGAACATTCTGGGAACATACAAGGTATGATTGTAAAATATTATGGCTGATTTGAAGAAAAATTCCAGGACTTACACATTCAAAGGAGTGGTGTTCCCTTCAAAGTAATCACCGTGTGGGCCTTTACACTTACCTCATCGAACATGAGGATGACTGTGTCTCCCTCACTGTGTTGCCCTAGAGGCTGACTTGAGATAACTAAGAAGATGCATGGGTGCGGTAAATGTTCAAGAAAAGAGTAGGTTTTGTCTTCAGTTCCAAGGAAACTATAATTGCTCATTCATCACTAGAATTCCAATGTGAAAACTATTCTGTGTGCCCCAATGACGGTTTATCTCTGGTCTGTGGGATGAATTTGGAGTCAACCATGGAGAGTAAGGTGGCTGGTTAATGGACTGTGTGTGTGTGTGTGTGTGTGTGTGTGTGTGTGGTGGGGTGGGTGTGTACACGCTGCAATTTTTTTTTTTTTTTTTTTGTAGAGACTGAGTCTTGCTCTGTCTCTGCCAGCCAGGCTGGAGAGCAGTGGTGTGATCTTGGCTTACTGCAACCTCTGCCTCCCAGATTCAAGGATTCAAGCAATTCTCCTGCCTGAGACTCCCTAGTAGCTGGGACTACAGGTGCACACCACCCTGCTCAGCTACCGGCTAATTTCTTTTGAATTTTAGTAGAGATGGGGTTTCACCATGTTGCCCAGGCTGTTCTGGAACTCCTGAGCTCAGGCAATCTGCCTGCCTCTGTTTCTTATTTTTATGAGCTCTTAAATTACTAATCTCATAGGATTGTGTGTGTGTGTGTGTGTGTGTGTGTGTGTGTGTGTGTGTGTGTGTGTATCTTGTAGACAGTAACAAATGTAAGAAGCCATGTTTGGTCATTTCTGCTTGCCAGCATAATTTCCCAAAGCCCTGACTCTGTGACAACCTGTAGCTCTCTGGAAAGATGCTTTGAAGACAAAATAGGGTAAGGCATGTCTCTTGCCTGAGTCAAAACTTAGCTTTGCCTTTAGAAGATAATGTCCAATGGGTTTGGTGACTATGCTTCTGTAATCTATGACCAGATGTACTCTCACACATAAGCCTTGATGTGATCCTTGCTTCGATGCAACATCTGAACAAGTTGGATATGAATTTGCACATTCAGAACCTCTACCATCTGCATATAAGCAATGGGCTAAAACACTGCCTTGGTGCAGTCTGGCAGGACTGCTCCATGGCTGGAGGACTCGGTTTATAGTCTTACTATCCACTGTAAGATTTTTGAATGAAACTAACTTTAATTCTTTAAAAGCTTGACATCTTTTTCCTTTAGCCAACAGTGTGTATGTATACATAAATATGTATATATAACATATAGTCGTATGAGTTATTTACATATTTAATTTGGCAGGGTGTTGGGGTAAAGGTGAAACAAGTGCCCTGTGTCTGCAGCATGGGATATAAACTCAAATGCCCACAGCAGTGGATCTCAATCTTTGCCGTATATTCAATTGCCTAGTAAACTTAATCCTGATCTCCTGCCACAATCTATGCCAATTAATTCAGAACCTGTAGGAAGAGACGTCAGTCATTTTAAAATCTTGCCAGGTAATACCAATGTGCAGCCAAGTCCCAGAGCAGGAACCCGGATGGTCCTCAGTGGCGGATGCCTCTTAGAATCACCTGCAGAGCTCTCAGAACTTACCAGTGCCTGGGCCCCGCCCCTCCCACTTACCTGGGGTGGAGCCTGGGATATGATTTGGGGTATTTTTTGAAAGTTCTCCTGCTGATTCCAGTGTGTAGCTCTGAACCCCCAAAATTTGAGACAGGTCTCAGTTAATTTAGAAAGTTTATTTTGCCAAGGTTAAGGAGCCACAATGACAACACAGCCTCAAGCGATCCTGATAACATGTTCCCAAGGAGGTCAGAGCACAGCATGGTTTTATACATTTTAGGTCGACATGAGACATCAATCAACATATATGAAATGAACATTGGTTCGGTATGGAAAGGCAGGACAATTCAACGCAAAAGCAGGAGAACTCAAAGCAACCTGAAGCAACTAGAAGCAGGAAGGGGGCTTCTAGGCCACAGCTAGATGAGAGACAAACAGCTGCATTCTTCTGAGTTTCTGATTAGCTTTTCCAAAGGAGCCAATCAGGTATGCATTTATCTCAGCAGAGGGATGATTTTGAATAGAATGGGAGACAGGTTTGCCCCATGCAGGTCCGAGCTTGAATTTTTCCTTTAGCTTAGTGATTTTGAGGGCCCAAGATATTTTGCTTTCACATAGCCAGGTCTGGGAACTGGTGGCTGCAGGTGCCCAGCTGGTGAGGGAGAGGGATGAAGAGGGCATAGGCGGTGCCCACACAAAATGGGAGAGCATCTTCTCTAAGGGGGCAGCTGCTGTGCGGATTTCTGTGGGGATGTGGGCCCACTGTCACCAGCTCTTCTATTTTTCAAGTGACACTGGAAGTCTGAGTATTTATGTAGAAACATCTAATATTTAAATTGTGATAAAATAGATGTAACATACAATTTACCATTTAAACCGTCTTTAAGTGTATCTTCAGTACATTCACATTGCTGTGTAATTATCACTATCGTCCAACTCCAGAACGTTTTTCATATTCCCAAACAAAAACCCCAAACTCTTAATAACTCCCCACTCCTGGTAACCAACGTTCTATTTTCTGTCTTTATGAATTTGACTACTCTAGGTCCATCGTATAAGTGGAATCATACAGTATTTGCCCATATGCAACTGGCTTGTTTCACTTAGCACTATGCTTGCAAGTTTCATTCACGCTGTAGCATGTGTCAGAATTTCCTTCCTTTTAAAAACTGAATAGTATTTCACTTATGAATGTATGCACTACACTTTGTTTACCCATGTATCTGTTGATGAACACATGGGTTGCTTCCACCTTTTGGCTATTGTGAATGATGCTGCTATGGAAATGGCTGTACAAATATCTGTTTTACTGACCTGCTTTCAATTCTTTTGGATACATACCTAGAAGTAGAATTGCAGGAGCACATGGTGATTCTGTGTTTAGGAACCACCATACTGAGCTTTCTAATTGTTAAATGTTTGCAAGTAATTCCAGTTTAAGCAGCAACAACAACAAATGGCCATTCTGCTAGACTGGCCTTGTGATCTCAAGACTGGCATTTTCCAGAACAGTCCGTAAGTCCACAGGTTCCTTCCCTCTGGGTCTCAGTTTCCTCATCTGTAAAATGAGGAGACTGGACTGTATCTTTCCCGCTTCTGTTTTGTTCAAACAGTCCATGGTGTTGGAGTCAGTATTCTAAATTGATTGCAGTTCTTATTCTTGCTCGTGGAGCTTGAGTCTCAAGACCAGCATTCAGTATCCTGGGGCTCAAATCTCCAAAGCCCACATGATCCCCGTTGTCTGGATAAGATAGGGGAATCAGACCAGACGCATTGTTTGGGTCCAATCTGACACAAGTAAAGTCTAAATCAGCCAAGATATAACCTGCTTGTGCTGGCCACAGAGCAGTCAGCATGCCCTTTTAAGGAGAGAATAATCTATTTTCCAGTCCCAACAAACTTCAACCACATTTGAACAGAAAAGATCATATTTCCAAGCTGTAAGTAAGACTGCTGAGGTTGTAATATGATTCTTTGTATGTTTGTGACAATCTCTTAGCAGGAGCTCTTTGTTGGCTTTTTAGAGGAAGATGTAGGTCCAGACTTTTGAAAGTTTGTTTACTTATTTTTATGAGCCCCTTAAATTACTAACCTCTCAGGACTAAAGCACATAGCAGACAGCTGCTCCCAGAATCCTGTAAGTCCTCCCGACTCTCAGGCAGATTTTACATCTCTATGTTTTTGTACCTAAAGGACTTTAGTTTGTGTTTTTATTACTATTTAAACAGGTATAACAGCTTCTTCAGACACTTTTTCTCCTCTTGCTTATTTTGAATTTGACTCTGATTTTTTTTCATAATGTACTTACCAAAAGGAAACCAATGTTTTTCATGCCCTTGAAAAAAATTTATCTACTATTTATTGAGTCATGTCGGGGTAAGATGGAGCATGGACCCCTCTTAGGGGCCTGCTGGCTTCTCCCCAGGCTTGAAAATAAAGAAGTACCTGGAGTTTCTTTAAGGGAAATTCCAGGCATCTAGTTAGCCCTGAGAAGTCAGTGAGTGACTTGATAAGAAAGAAAGTAATAATAGCTTAAAACAATAGCCAAAGAAGTTAGAGACAGGAGATGGTTGGTTCCCTTTAGAAATTAAAGACAACATCTTCATCCCTGGGTTGCTTTTCAGAATCCCAGACCCCCACCTAGTGAATCCACTGGCACACGGACCTCAGATAAGGGGGAACTGAGGACTGAGTTTTGAGTGTCATTCATTGTCCTAAATTTCTTCCAGAGAGGCCTGGAAGAAGTCACATCCGTGGGCCAGATCTGACATTCTTTTCTGCTGACCCCAAGTGTCTAGAGAAAACTTCCCTCCCTTAGCCGGTGAGAAAATCTTTGAATCTACCTATGACCTGTAAACCTGTGCTTCAAGACATCACATCTTTTTAGGACAAACCAATATATCATCTCATCTACTGATTTATAATTTTGCCTGTAACTTATGCTTTCCTGAAATTTACCCCTGCCTTTAAAAACCCTTGCTTACAAACAAGCCAAGCTTCTCCAACCCATATCCCATGGGCCGCATGTGGCCCAGGATGGCTTTGAATGCGGACCAACACAAATTTGTAAGCTTTCCTAAAATGTTATGAGATTTTATTTATTTATTTATTTATTTATTTTATCACCTATCATTAGGGTTAGTGTATTTTATGTGGGGCCCAGGACAATTCTTCCAATGCAGCCCAGGGAAGCCAAAAGATTGGGCACCCCTGTTATAAGCTATTGTGGAGGTTGGGTCTTAAGCATGAACTGCCTGATTCTCTTACACAGTGCCCTGTAAACAAACATCTTCCTTTCTCTTTCCTTTTCTGCAACATCTCAGCTGTAGATGTTTGGCCTTACTGCACTGGGTGAGTGGCCCCCAGTGTGGTTTGGTAACAAAGGTTTTATGCCATTTGTGATTCATTTCAACAAATGTTTTTGGTTGCTGTTCATTAAGGAGGATGTGATGCTAGGTGAGAAAGCGAGGTGTGTGGGGACAGGCCAGTCTGCCGCACTCACCAGCTCTGCCACACACTTGCTCTGTGACTTCGGACAGATGCCTCCTTTGCTTGAGCATTTGTAAAATAGGGACTATCTATCATCTAGAGTTGTAACAAAGATTAATAATGTATGCATAGTACCAGGGAGGAATGTGGCACCTAAGTATTCAATAAGTGGAAGCCATGATTAATAATCTCTGACCCCTTTCAGATAGGGACAAGATGCAGAGAAATTCTGGGCAGAAAAGGGCAGGTCCCTGGTGAAGGCCCCACCCTCAAGCTCAAAAGCCTGATACTGTGGCCCAAAGTGAGAACTTACATGCCTGTTTTCCCAATTGAGTGTTGCCTTTTCCAAAACCACACATTGCCCACCCTGCCCCCTACCTGTGCCCATAAAAACCCCAGGCTCAGCCAGTAGAGAGGAGAAGCAGCTGGATGTTAGAGACTTTGGAGACTGTTGGAGACTGTCCGAGACTATGGTTGGAGGTCAGATAGAAATGGCTTGACTTCAGAGGGACAGCTTGACGCTGTAGCTTTGCAGATTACCTTTTCTACTCTGTCCCCTTGTCAGCTCATCTTCCAGCTGAGAGCCAGTTGGCAATAAAATCCCCTGCATTCCCCGTCTCCAATTCGTTCAGGTGACCTCATTCCTCCTGGATGCCAGGTAAGAACTCGGGTGCCACAAATATGGGTGCAAAAGGCTGTCATGCTGACTCTCCACTGGGCTGTTAACACTTAAGCTGTTTGCAGATGGCAAAGCTAAAAGGGCACTGTAACACTCCTTCTGGGGCCTCAGGGGTCATGGGCACCCCACTAGATGCTGCTATGGGGCCTACACAGAGTTTTGCTCCTGTTGGCACCCAAAAATGCTTGCCTTGCCTCCTGCACCTGCTTATCTGTGCATCCCCTCCTCCTGTGAGGGATGGAACGCAGTGGGGCTAAACAAGTGGAGTCCACCCCTGCTGGCACCAAAGCAGCCAGCTAGTTCTAGCTCCCGTGCACTACAGTTTCCACCTGTGAAGGGGTCAGGAAAATGTCCTACTTCATTTCTAGGCATTGAGAAGAAAACAAAAAGGGCTGGGAATTGAGAGACTTAGGTTGATTCTGTTCCTAATTAGCTGTGATCTTGGGCAAGAGATAAACTTGCTGGGGGTCAAACTCTGCATCATTTATTTAATAAGCACATATTAATTGCCTACCAGTAGGCAGATCTTGCCATAGAAGTTGAGAGTAGGAAGATGAATGGGATCTGGCCAGCTCTAAGGAGCTCACCAGTTAGTTGAAGAAGACAGAGACTCCAAGGTTGGGGGTAGGCATTAGAAGGGCTAGATGAAACTTTAGTTAGAGCATCAGAGACTCAGCAGTACAAAGATGCATTAACATTTGCCGTGAGTTACAATAATTTTAGGTAGAGGTGGTTATGGGGCTCCCGTGAGCTTTAGAGGTCTTGATTACCATGATCTAATTGGAATTACCTTCTGTGTACAGGGAATACATTACTAACTCCTGTAGTGAGGCAGAGACCCCCCTCGCTGGGCATCAAGGCAGAAAATTAGGTTTTGTACAACTTGCTATATATAAACTCTTGTTGACTGGCTCTGATAAGAAAGTCAGAGTAAGCCCCCAGTGCTCTGTTATTTGCTTTGCAGCAACTTTGCCACCAAGAGTGACTGGCAGGGTGTCTGTGTTTCATTTCAACTCCTAGTTGAAAGAAAATCACTCTTTGTTAATCGTTGTATTATAATTGTGAAACACCATGTTTGAGGAAGAGTTTCAAGGCAGAAATAGCCTTAAGGTCTAGTTCTCTCATTTTTTAATTTGGAATGAAGGAAATTCTCTCATCTGAATTCTCCTATAGCCTGCAGGCATTGGCATTCTAAGCAGCCTGCACAAAGAAAAACAGATCATATTTTAAAAGAGTCTTCTTTCTCTCACTCCATTTACCTCTGTGCCATTCAGGAGAATGTGAAAAAATGGGAATCTTCATTTTATAAAAACTGCCTTAAAAAATAACATCAAAACATCAGTCTTTGCTATTTTCCAGTGCCCAGGGAATTGGACATGTCTTCAATGCTAAAAGAATGTACTTTTCATGTTACTTTGCATTGCAAATGAGCTTCATTCTTGGAAGACCTGACAGAGCAGGGGTGACACCTTCGCCATTTGGTTTCCTGATGCCCAGAATGACATGGGGATTCATGAAGTCCAGAGTGGCTGCTGGATAGGATACTGGCTGGCAGAAAGTGGTAGTTCTGGCTCCTTGATCAATTCTGAGACTCAAGACATCTGTGCTCATCACACGTGCAGGAAGCAAGGATTCAGGATCAGCATTGGGGCTGGCACCACCCCTTTTAAATGTAGGCATGGAAACTATAAGGCAGGCAAGTTTCTGAGAGAGAGAGAGAGATTGAGAGAGAGAGAGAGAGAGAGAGACTATGAAACTTCAAAAATCATCTGTAGTGATTGAAATACCAAAAAAAACATTGGTTTCTTGAATCATTTTCAAATTATTTAGTTCCCAAATGCCACTCCTCCATGGATCCTCTTCTGAATTCCCATTGTCTGTTCCTCCTCACCTATGGTCTTGAACTTTCCCCTTCCAAGCCCTGGAACACTTGTGAAACGGCCTTTGCAAAAATTGTAACAGTGAGAAAATTATGATGGTAAAAGAGATCTAATAAACCAACCCACATCTCACCTTTAACCTCCACACTGCTCTTAATCATTACTGGGCTTAGGCCATGCTAACTTTGGGAGCTATTTAGTTTATAATTTGAATGATAATAGCCCTTTCCCAAAACTAAACCACCTTTGTAAAGCTAATGAAAGACCAGCAGGTTAGGGGAAAGAGGAGTCTTGCCAGCCATGATTCCAGAGGTCACAAGATTTGCAACATTCCTAATTACTCCTGAAGATAACATCACTATTGTAGAACCTAAGATTGGCCTTTTGAAATGTCTTTTCAGGTTTTTGCATTTCTGGTCACTGATGGCTCCAACCAGTAACTGGAACTGTCAACCAATCCTTTGGCCCCACCCAGAAGTCAATTCCCTAGTCTGCCAAACTATCCTTGAGAAACCCTAGCCTCTGAATTTTCAAGGAGATTGATTTGAATAATAACTCTGACTCCCAAGTGGCATGGCTGGCCTTGGGTCAATTAAACTTTTTCTTTATTGCAATGCCACAGTCTCAGTGAATTGGTTTTGTCTGTGAAATTGGCAGGAAGAACCCATAGGTGGTTACACCTGTGCTTCCTTTGGCCTGACCTCCGGCTTGGGAAGAGCAGCTGGTCCCCAGGGTCCCTGTGGGGAACTGAGCTGGGCCCTCCGGTTGGGTTAGTGAATGCATTAGACAGTGCCAGTCCTCGGCTGCCTTTGTACACATCTCCACACATCTTGCTTTCCCATTACTTCCTTTAACATTTTTTCCCTTAGTGTCCTAGCAACTGTCATATCCACATATTAACCTGAGAAAAGTGTTGAAAAGGCCCCACTCTACAGCCTGTGCTCCAGCTCCCCTGCTTCCTGCCAGCCCTGTCTCTGCTTCCTCTGCCTTATGGTACAGTCATTAGTGGCTCCTCTGATTCCCCGCTGGACTGGCTCAGCTGCCTCTCTGCGTGCCCCATTCCCATCTTTCTGTATGCCGTGGTCCTCCCTGTCTCCTCCACTAGACCGGAAGCTTCTTGAGCAAAGGGGCTGTCCCTTTCCACTGTGTAGTCCTGGCACCCCCAGCACAGTTAGGATGCACCTAGTAGGCATTCAGCAAATGCTTGCTGCATTAGGTTGCACATATGGTTCACATTTTCTAGGAATGTCTGTTTGTTCTGATTATCTGCCAGCCAAGTATACTCTTAGGTAGAAAAAGGGAAATGGACTAAAAGATGTGGTTCAAGGAGTAGTCAACAGCCTGCTCATAATTACTAGTGGGAATGGAATAAGCATAAACTTTCTTGCATAACTAATCAATATCTTAATATATCTCCATCAGTGAGGGTGTATTTTATGTTATTGCTATTAAAATATACCCATTGTGTCAAAAAGGTTTCAGGGTAATTGTTATTGATGGTTAAAATCTTGTCAGCTGCTGAATGTAGATTTTTTTTTTTAATGGATGATGATTGGCTGAGATTTATTTTTCCTGTATTGCTATAAGCCAGATTCTCCATTAAGCTATAAAATATTATGATACACTTGAAGCAATGTAATGTGATCCAAACACACAGTTATAACTCATTTCATTATTAGTCACATGTGCCAAGACATTAGCATAGCAGTTTACTAGTACTGGGATAAGAGTGGTACTTAGGAATATTTTTTAACAATCTAATTGCATTTGTGCCAGTTATAGTTCAACTATCTGATGGTTATAATCACATGCTTAATGATAATTGGGTAATAGAATGCTGACATGGATTTTAGAGGCAGAATCTCTGTTTTTATCTTTAAATACAAAAATCCAATCCAGAGAACAGTGTGATATCTACCAGCATTTGGTAGATTTCAGTTTGTTAGAAGAGGCTCTAGTTCCCTTACTGTCCTCTGTGGTCCGTACCTTAGTTGTAGCTAATTAGAGATGGATTTCTGGAGCAGTGTAAATTTTCTGTGCTGTTCTCATATTTCCCTGTACTATCCCAGAGGTATTGAGGAAGGAGAACCCCTCCTCCCGAGCATCTAAAGCCATTTCCCCTTTAGCCTTCTACATTGCATCTCAAAAGGAGGAGTTAAAAGTCAACCAGAGGAGCGGTCAGGTCTAAAGGATCAAACCCCCTACTGCTAACCACAATCCTATCTACAGATCATGGACATGGTATGGAGGAATTTTCCCTGGAAGGCACTGTTCTTGCTCAACTGCCCAGACCCCCACCTAGTCACGTTCCCCACACTCTCAACCCTCTCACATGTGCACCTCTCAGACTGTAAACCTTTACAAGGGCCAAGGTTTTCTTTGTCGGGGAGCTCAGTTGTTGAGGCATCTATGCTGCTGCAGCTCCCGGCGGAATAAACTTACCACTTCCTTCCCTGTTTGGTGTTGGAGAGGTTTGACTGGGTCCTCCTGTTTCATTCTTTGGTTCCCTGACCAGGAAGCGAGTTTCGGTTGGTGGACAGCCCGGACAGCCTCCCAGGTGGTTTTGTCTTGCCCTGCGGAGCATCCCTGTGGGGGACTCCAGCCCACTTGAGCAGTGTGAGTCCTGAGAGCGCTCCTGGGTAGGCATTGGCCCTGATGGAATGCCTTGCCAGAGCAAAGCAGGGTAGGCCCCCACAGCAGATGCACCCAGTGGCTGAATACTGAGAAGGAACGGGTATCTGGAGTATCTGGATGACAGAAACACAGTAGGACCAGTCCTGAGAAACTTGCCTACCTTCCTTAGGTGGCAGTGTGGCCTGATCACCCACATATGCTGAATTTGGCACTCCTGAACTTGGCTCTTTCTCTCTCTCTCTGTAACTAAGCTTGAAAGTTTTGCTTTTGGTTTCAGTTTGGGGTGGGAGATGTATGACTGTGTAAGTGATTGGAGGAGTCCAGTTGAATTCACCAGCTGTGAAATGTGGGAGTGACAAGTCCGTTAGAGGAGACCATAAGCTCTGAGCATATTGTGGGGCTGGCTGGGATTAGGGATGATCCGCATATGGGTAGAAGGAGATGCCCTCGCAATCTAGGTATTGTGGGGGAAGTAACAAACTTCAATGCCAAGTGGCATCTGAAACACTCCTGAGAGGGAGATGGTCCTACTGGTCTGAAGTGAAATTGAAAGCAAGTGTGTCATGCGATGCAGGGTGTGAGAAACTGAGGTTGGAGTAAGACTCTCTTTACTGTCTGTGAGTGCTGTTTCTGTGCAAAAAACGTGTCACACTCATAGCAAGCCTACGTCTCTGGGGACCATGCTGAAAAATTTCAAGAAGGGATTTAGTGGAGATTATGGAGTGACTATGACACCAGGAAAGCTGAGGACCCTATGTGAAGTAGACTGGCCAGCATTTGGGGTGGATTGGCCCTCAAAGGGAAGCTTAGACAGGTCTCTTGTCTCCAAAGTATAGCATAAGGTTACACGCAAGCCAGTACATCCTGATCAATATCCATATATAGATTCATGGCTGCAGCTAATTCTAAACCCCCTACAGGGGCTAAGAGGACAGGCAGCAACTGTACTGATGGCAAAGGGGCAGACAGCTAGGGAAAAACCCCGCTCTACCCACCAACGGACACAGACTCCTAAGGTCCTGGCAGATCCAATGGCAGAAGAGCCTTTGCCGATGATACCTCCCCCTTATCAGGAGGAAGGAGTCCTTGCCCCTGAGCCTGAAACCTTGGCGCCCCCTCTAGAATTGCATACCCCTAAACCACCCAGGGTAGACCAGAAAGAATGTGGAGGGACTCCTCCCGTAGCTGCCCACCTCCCGAAAGAAACTCCTCCTCTAGCAGCTCGTCTGTGACCCAAGGCAGGGGTGCAGATACCTTTAAGAGAGCAGAGGTATACCGGAGTGGATGAGGATGGCCACATGGTGGAAAGACATGTTTTCACATACCACGTGCCATTCACCTCAGCTGATTTTATCAACTGGAAAGTAACAAGTAACACCCCGTCTTATACCAAGAAACCACAAGCTCTCATTGACCTACTGCAAACTATTGTCCAGATTCATACTCCACTTGGGCTGACTGCCACCAGCTGTTTATGTATCTTTTTAACACTGATGAAATGTGTTTCCATGGAACACCGCCTCTTGGTTGTTCCTAAACCAGGGACCAAAGACTACAGACCAGTGCAGGACTTGCATTTGGTTAATCAGGCTACTGTGACTTTGCACCCAACCGTACCCAGAGATAGTTGGTTCACCTGCTTGGACTTAAAGGATGCTTTCTTTTGCATTTGACTGACCTCAGGGAGTCAGAAACTATTTGCTTTTCAATGGGAAAATCCAGAAACGGGTATAACCACCCACTACACCTGGAGCTGGCTACCCCAGGGGTTCAAGAACTCTTCTACCATCTTTGGAGGGGGCACCAGCCCATGACCTCCAGAAGTTTCCTGCTAAGGACTTAGGCTGCATGCTGCTCCAATATGCTGATGAACTTTTATTGGGGTACCCCATGGCAGTCAGATGTGCAAAAGGAACAGATGCCTTACTTCAGCACCTGGAAGACTGTGGGTATAAAGTGTCTAAAAGGAAAGCCCAGATTTGCTGACAGCAAGTGCAATACCTGGGGTTCACCATCCTGCAGGGAGAGTGCAGCCTAGGAGCAGAGAGGAAACAAGTCATTTGCAACCTGCCAGAACCCACGACTAGAAAGCAGGTGAGGGAGTTCCTGGGAGCCATGGGTTTCTGTAGATTGCGGATTCCAAACTTCGCAGTACTGGCCAAACCCCTATATGAAGTTAAGAAGTAGAGAGACAAGGAACCGTTTGAATGGGGATCCCAGCAGCGGCAGGCCTTTCAGGAACTGAAAGTGAAACTTATGTCAGCCCAGCTTTGGGGTTACCTGATTTAACAAAGTCCTTCACATTGTATGTGACAGAAAGAGAAAAAATAGCAGTTGGAGGTTCTAACACAAACAGTGGGACCTTGGCCCAGGCCTGTAGCTTATCTCTCCAAGCAGCTGGATGGAGTTTCCAAAGGATGGCCCCCATGTTTAAGGGCCCTGGCAGCAACCGTTCTGCTAGCACAGGAAGCTGATACACGAATTCTGGGGTAAAACTTAAATATCAAAACACCCTACGCAGTAGTGACTCTAATGAATACCAAAGGACATCATTGGTTGACAAGTGCTAGGTTAACCAAATACCAGAGCCTGCTATGTGAAAATCCTAACATCACCATCGAGGTCTGTAACACCTTAAACCCTGCCACTTTGCTCCTGGTATCAGAAGGCCTGGTCAAACACAACTGTGTTGAAGTCTTGGACTCAGTTTATTCCAGCAGGTCCGATCTTTGGGATCAACCATGGATGGTAGTAGACTGGGAGTTGTATGTGGATGGAGGCAGTTTTGTTAATCCATGAGGAGGAAGGTGTATAGGCTATGCAGTGGTAATTCTGGACATTGTAATCAAGGCCAAGCCACTGCCTCAGGGTGCTTCGGCTCAGAAGGCTGAACTTATTGCTCTGACCTGAGCCCTAGAACTGAGTGAAGATAAGGCTGTGAACATTTTTACTGATTTCTGCTATGCCTTTCTAACTCTTCAAGGACATGGGGCACTGTACAAAGAAAGAGGACTGTTAAAATCAGGGGGAAAAGAAATAAAGTACCAATATGAAATCTTGCAGTTGTTAGAAGCAGTTTGGAAGCCCCGAAGGGTGGTAGTTGTGTACTGCTGAGGACATCAGTGGGCCCATACCTCCGTGGCCCTGGGAAATTCCCAAGCTGATTCAGCAGCTCTTAAGATGGCATCTACTCCCTACCAAGCAGCAGTTACAGCCCCTCTAATTCCCCAGATAGCTGACTTGGTGCCCACTTATTCTAAGGAAGAAAAGGATTTTCTCCAAGCAGGGGGTTGTGGGGCAAATAATTAAAGAGGGATGAGTCCGGCTACCAGATGGAAGAGTAGCGCTGCTGCAGCTATTAGGGGCCACAGTCATTCAGACCGTACATGAAACCACTCATAGAGGCCAAGAGTCACTTGAGAAGTTGTTAGGCCGGTATTTTTACATCTTGCATTTATTGGCCCTGACCAAAACTGTGGTGCAGCGATGCATTATCTGTAGGCAGCACAATGAGAGGCAAGGTTCAACTATCCCTCCAGGCATTCAAGCTTACGGAGCAGCTCCATTTGAAGATCTCCAGGTAGATTTCACTGAAATGCCCAAGTGTGGGGGACATAAGCATTTGTTGGTCCTGGTGTGCACATATTCTGGGTGGGTAGAGGCCTTCCTGACTAGGACTGAAAAGGCCCATGAAGTAACCTGTGTGCTTCGTCAAGATCTCATCCCCAGGTTTGGACTGCTATTGCACGTCAGTTCAGACAACAGACTAGCATTTGTGGCTGATTTGGTCCAGAATACAGCAACAGCATTGGGTATCACTTGGAAGCTGCATGCTGCCTACATACCATTGAGTTCCGTAAAGGTGGAATGGATGAACTGGACCATTAGGAATAGCTTAAAGAAAATGTGTCAGGAAACAGGATTAAAGTGGGTGCAGGTACTTCCCTTGGTGTTATTCAAAATTAGATGCACTCCCTCTAAGAAAACAGGATATTCCCCCTGTGAGGTCATATATCATAGGCCCCCTCCCATACTGTGGGCACTACCAGGAACTCCTCAGGTGTGGGGAGAAATTGAGCTAGGATGACAGTTACAAGCTCTAGGAAAAATCTCTCAGGATATTTCAACCTGGGTAAATGAAAGATGTCCTGTAAGCTTATTCTCCCCAGTTCACCCTTTCTCACTAGGTGATCACATGTGGATAAAGGACTTCAACATTGTCCCTCTGAAGCCACAGTGGAAAGGACCCTGGACCATGATCCTGACCACCCCCACAGCCATAAAGGTAGAGGGAATCCCATCCACCACAGCTGCATAAAGCCTGCAGCAGCTGAAATTTGGGAAGCTAGACCAGACCCAGACAATGACTGCAAAATCACCTTGAGAAGGACAACAAGCCTTGCTCCAGCCACATCCTGGAAGCTGGCTGGTCCATGCACAGCTGAAGCATGAGGAAACTCATCATGGGACTTGTTCTTCTTAAAATTTAGACTTATACAGTAGGGAAATTAACTGATTTGGGAGAATGCTCTCAGTGTATGCACCAGGTTACTGAGGTAGGACAGAAAATTACTGCCATTCTTTTGTTCTATAGTTATTATGAATGTGCAAGGACACAGAAGGGAATCTGTTTATATAATGGTACTCAGTATAAGGTGTGTAACCCAGGGGATGGACAATCCAGTGTCTGCTATGATCCATCAGAACCCTCTATGCATACAACTTTTGAAATTAAACTCATAACCAGGCGACAGAATACCCCTACTAAGCTAATAGTTAGAACAGGAAAAGGGAAGCCCAAAATAGGTCACCCTAACATTTGATGCCTGTGCAGCCATCAATGCCTATCATTCCAGTGGCAGGGGAGCGGGAGGGCTGTGGTTCCCTCAGATGGGAACAAAGTAGTTATGCAAAAGAGCAAAAGTATATCTGCCAGAGAACCTACTGGTGCAGTGAATGCATTTATTGGTCATGCCTCATCTGGGCCACATGGAAAGATGATAAAAATGATCCCATTCACCTTGGGAAAAGTTGGGACACCATTCCATGGGGTAATGTTCCCTGTGTCTCGGGACATTGTAACCCAGTAGAATTAATAATCACAAGCCACCAAGACCCCAAATGGGAAAAAGGGAAGAGTGTAATGTTAGGAATTGATGGAAAAGGACTTGATCCTGGAGTCAGTATCCAGATTCAGGGAAAAATCCAAAAATGCTCATCCCAGCCAGTGTAAAAGACCTTCTATGATACATTAAATGAGCCAGTGCTGGAGCTTCCAAAAAAGACAAAAAAACTTGTTCCTCCATCTTGCTGAAAATGTGGCCCATTCCCTTAATGTCACTTCTTGCTATGTATGTGTAGGAACTACTATGAGTGATTGGTGGCCATGGGAAGCTTGTGAGTTAGTACTCTCTGGTCCTATCCCTGACCCTGTCTCAGTTCAAAGAATTCAGACCAACACTTTTTGGGTTTTAAAGTTTTCAATTATTGGACAATACTCTTTGGTCAGAGAAGGAAAAGGCTTCACTCTTTCAGTAGGAAAGCTTAGCTGCTTAGGGCAACAATTGTGTAATGGAACAGTGGACACTGTAACCTGGTGGAGTTCAACTTACACAGAAAAGAACCTCCTTCTGAAATTCCCAAAATTACAGGATGCTTGGAACCATCTTGGGTATCAGAGAGACTGGATGGCCCTGGCTGGATTGTACTGGATATGTGGACATAGAGCATACGTACAACTGCCTGAAAGATGGATAGGTAGCATGATTAAGACTTCTTTTTTCCTATTATCTGTTAAGACAGGTGAGCTGTTAGGATATCTGGTTTACTCCACCCAGGAGAAAAGAAGTCTAAAGATAGGTGAATGGAAAGATGATGGGTGGCCACCAGAGAGAATTATTGAGCATTAGGGTCAGCCACATGGGCGGAGGATGGCTCATGGGGATACCGGACTCCTATTTACAGGCTCAATCAGATCATCCAGTTGCAGGCTGCCTTGGAAATACTCACTAATGAAACAGGCAAAGCTCTGTCCATTTTGGCCTGACAAGAAATTCAAATGAGAAATGTGATTTATCAGAACTGGTTGGCCTTAGGTTATTTTCTAGCAGCTGAAGGAAGAGTCTGTGGAAAATTCAGTCTAACCAACTGCTGCCTACACATAGATGACCAGGGTCAAGCAGTTGAGGACACTGTAAGAGACATGACCAAAGTGGCACATGTGCCTGTGCACGTATGGCACAGACTTAACCCTGAGTCCTTGTTTGGAGGTTGGTTCTCATCCTTGGGAGGATTCAAGACTCTCATCATAAGTGTTGTAATAATAATAGGTGTTTGCTTGCTACTCCCTTGTTTGTCCCCCCTGTTCCTTCAGATGATTAGAAGATTCATCACTGCTGTGGTTAACCAGAGAACCATATCACAAGTATATTATATGAATCATTATCCATCAGTTTCTTTAGAGGATCAGGAAAATGAGAATGAGAATGAGAGTGAGAACTCTCACTAATGTTATAGGTGAAGTTCTTAAGTGGGGGATGAGGAAGCAGACCCCCTCCTCTCGAGCTTCTAGGATCGTGTCTCCTTTAGTCTTCTACATTGCATTTCAAAAGGAGAAGTTAAAAGTCAGCCAGAGAAGGGACCAGTTGGTGGCGGTCAGGTCTAAAGGATTAAACCCCCTACTGCTAACCACAACCCTATCTATAGATCACGGACATGGTATGGAGGAATTTTCCCCAGAAGGCATTGTTCTTGCTCAACTGCTCAGACCCCCACCTAGTCATGTTCCCCACGCTCTCGACCCTCTCACATGTGCACCTTTCAGGGCCAAGTTTTTTTGTCAGGGAGCTCGATTATTGAGGTACCTATGCTGCTGTAACTCTTGGCCGAATAAAATTCCCACTTCCTTCCCTGTTCGGTGTTTGAGAGGTTTGTTTGTAGCCCTCCTGCTTCAGTATGAAACCACATCATCCAGACTGCTGTTTATACCCAAATGTGATTCAGAAATTCACTTTGTCTGAGCTGTTGTCCAGATTTCCGCTGTAGGCACTTAACACCTCTCCCATGGAATGCTGCTGGGATAGAGTGCATGAATGGCCCCAATCTTTCATCCTCCCCATGGCTGCATCCTTTACAATATGACTTTGCAGTTGCTGCCACTAAAAAGGAGTGACGTCTCCCTGCCCTTTGACTTTGAGTTTGGCCATGTGACTTGCATTGGGCTGTTAGATGTCACATGATGTATTCTTCATTTCCTGACTTTTCCCACCTGGTGTTCCACTTGTGCTAAATCATGCATTTTCCTAGAATGCATCACATACCTTTGCATCACATATTTCCTATTAATAGTTCTATAATATTTTCTCATGCATCTCCATACCCACCAAACCCCAAGGACTCCACACTCTTTCAAGGCACTGCTCTCATTCTTCAGTCAACACATAGTCAAGAGTCATCTCCTCCCAAAACCTCCTGCCCCTCCTCTCCCATGTGCCCTGGTGTCCTTTGGGACCCGCTTCTGTTGCTGCACTTGTTGCCTTGTTTTGTAATTTCTGCCTTCTTTTTTAATGAGTTCCTGAAGGGCAGGGACATATTCTTCTCTATATTCCCAAGGTCTGACACAATTCCTTGTGTGTAAGAGGTAAGCTAGCCAGTTTCAGACCTTTCTCCTTTGGTTGTCACCTGCTTTATTACAAAATAGGATGAGCCATGCTAAAAAAAAAAAAAAAGGAAAAACACAGGATAAAAATTAAGTAGATGAAAAATTGGGAGAGAAAGGAAATAAGAGGATAAAAAGATGATGAAATAAACATTCAAGTTGGAGTCCCAACCTGCCAGAAAATCCTGCATAGTTATTATATTTAGGCTTTTAATTAAGCTCTAAGCTTCCAAGTAGCCAAAGTAAAGGAGAAAAAACAGGGATAGTTGTAATGTTCACAGTTTAGATACTTCACAAAAGAAGATGTATGTGTGGACAATTAGCACACTGAAAGATGATCAACATGATTAGTCATGAAGAAAATGTAAGTTAAAATCATAAGATACCACATTATACTCATTATATTTGTTTAAATGAAAAAGACTGACAATATCAAGTGCTGTTAGGATAATACAACTGGGACTGTAATACATTGCTGGTAAGAAAATCAAAGTCTGGCGGTGTTTTATGAAGTTAAACACATACCTATCCTGTGACCCAGCAATTTCACTAAGTAACTGAGAGACTTATTATTTGCATTCAGAAGACTTGTACATGAATGACAGCAGCAGATTTATTCATAATAGCTAAGAACTGGAAACAACTTAGTTGTCCCGGGGTGAATAGATAATTGAATTGTGGTGTATTCATACAATGGAATAGTACTCAACAATGAAAATGAGCAAGTTGCTGATATATGCAACATGGATATATTTCACAGATATTTGAGAGACAGGAGCCAGAGAAATAAGATATATATTATATCATTGATATGAAGTTCTAGACTAGGTAAATTTAATCTACAATGAGAGAAATCAGATCAGTGGTTGCCTGGGATGGGTATAGTATGTGGAGAATTTACTGTAAAGAGACATGAGACAATTTTCTGGTATGATAGCACTGTTCTAAATCGAAGTCAGCCGGTTTCTTCTGCAAAAGGTAAGATGGTAAACATATTAGACTTTTCCTATCATATGGTCTGTGTTACAACCACTTAGCTCTGCCATTATAGCCAAAATGTGGCCATAGACATGTAAACAAATGAACATAGCTGTGTCCCAATAAAATCTTATTTGTACATTGAAATTTGAATTTCATATATAGTTCACATGCAATGAAATGTTATTAATTTTTTTCAACTATATGAAAATATAAAATCCTTTATTTTCTGACTGTACAACAATAGATGGCAGGCCATAGTTTGCCAGCTCCCATTCTAAATCTCAACTAGGGTGGTGGTTACTGGGTATATCCATCTGTAAAACTCATCAAACTACTGTCTAAAGTTTTGTGTTTATTTTGTACTTAATTTTAAGCACAATGTAAATTATATTTTAAAAAGGATTTAAAGTTTACATGTAAGATAAAAAATGTGAATTTAACCCAGATTTTTCAGGATAGAAATGTCTCCTCTGGGTTTAAACAAGGTAGAGATTGGTAGTTGCTGTATGGCCACTGATGGGCTGGTTCTTGCCCGCAGATAGGTTTTTCTTGGCCTCAGAGTGTTAAAAATACATGATTTGAATTGCACTTGCTCTTTGGGCAACACTTGCTAGTTCTGCAGACCCCATCATTCCCTGCTGTCTTAACTGGGCTCCTTTTTTTTTAGTCAACCTCTCACTATTCTTTTTTAAAAAAGACATATTATTATATTTTATTATTTATTGAGACAGGGTCTCACTCTGTCTTCCAGGCTACAGTGTAGTGGTGTGAATGTGGCTCACTACAGCCCTGACCTCCTGGGTTCAAGGGATCTTCCTGCCTTAGGCTCCTGAGTAGCTGGGACCACAGACACATGCCAAATCTGGCTTTTTTTTTTTTTTTTTTTTTTTTGCAGAGATAGGGTTTTGCCATGTTGCCCATGCTAGTCTTGAATTCAAGCAGTTCTCTTACCTTGGCTTCTCAAAGTGTTGGGATTACAGGCATTAGCCACAATATTTGTGTTCCCTGGAAGCAGTGTATATTTGGAACATGTGCTCATTTTTATTCATTTTTATTTTTTAGCATCTTTAAATCATTTGGGGAACAAAATATGAGGGTAGGGACCCTCATGCATAAGTACATTGATGAAAAAGTGTCCTTCAGACAATTTTCACCATGTTCATTCCTCACAAGGGAGTTTTGATAAGAATTAAGACAACGTTGTCTGATAGGGAAGTAGGGTGATAAAATCAGTAGTTGTCCCCTTCTATGTGTGCCCAGTGGGAAGAAAACACAGCCAAATAGCATGTGATCTAGACCTGCGTTGTTCAATATGGTTCACGTGTGGCTATTGAAATTTAAATTAATTAAAATAAATTAAAATTGAACTTCTCAGGTGCACCAGCCACATTCCAAGTGCTCAACACCACAGGTGGCTAATGTATGAGATGGCACAAATATAGAACATCTCCATCATCAGAGAAACTTCCATTGGACAGTTCTGATCTAGAAACACACCATTTGTGCTAAACAATTACAGAAAACAGAAAAATAGTATACTTAAATAATTTCTAAACCTTCAATATCAGATATTGATCTACAGTAGGCAAACTGTGGCCCCAAATGCAGTTTTTATAAATAAATATTTATTAGTACACAGTCCTATTGATTAAATTACATTGTGTCTGGCTTCTTTTGCAGTGCTATGGCAGAGCTGAGTAGTTGCAACAGAGATCATATGAATGGAAAAGCCTAAAATATTTATTATTTGGCCCTTTACAGAAAAAAAACCATGCTGATCCTTGATACATAGCATGAAACTGACTTGTATTTATGGCGTTAATATTTATTTTAAGTGTGTTTTGTCAAAAACTCTATATACCAAAAAGCAATTGGAAGAAAATAGAAATCGTATTTTTCAACTCAGATAATCACTGTTAACCTTCTGGCAGATATCCTTTTAGTCTTCCCCCCATCTCATCCCACCCCATGTTTGTATATTTTTTAATCTAAAATACATAATATATAAAATATTATGTTTTTTAAAATTGAGATCACAGGGCACAAATTTTTTCAAACTCTCACTCCTACTTCCTGTACTGTCTACATTTTCTTTCCCAAGACAAAGTATTTTATGATGTGATTTTTTTAATGGCTGTATTTTATTCCTTTATGATTCTAGAGTAATAGTAATTTATTTAATCAACATTCTATGGATAAATATTTGGATCATTTATAGTTACTGCTAAATGCTAAGTTTTCATTGTTTTGTCTTTCCCAAGTATGCATTCTCTTTCACATTCTATTAATGAGTAATTTTAAGGTCCTCAAAAAGATTCTTTAACTTGTATTTTTCCGATTGTAAAAATCCAGCCAAAACAGTATCTTTGAGTCACTTCTAGATAATATTTGAAATTTAGTATACTGTCACAGTGTTCCCCTTTTCTTCCCCAACTTTATTTATATAATCTGGATTTCAAATCCTGGTAACTGTAATATAATGCCTTTTTTTTTTTTTAAACATTATATGACTTTGCATTCAAGAATAAATTTTGACATTTGAATTTGGTGTTATAGTCACCTTTGCCACAATTATTTAGACTTATCTTTATGGTTAGCTGGGTTTAGTGTGCATCATCAGTTCATTTACATCTTGATATCTTCATTCTTAAAATCTTAATTTTGTTTAATCTCTTGGTTGAATTACATCATGATTTTTTTTTTAAAAGAAAAGGTAGATGAGTAATATATATTTTTAGCCTTTGTATATCTGAGAATAATTTTATATTGTATTTACACATAAAAAATGGGCTTCTGCCCTTCAAACTCATTAGATACTATTTAATTTTTTTTTGGCAATTAGTGTTAAGGAAGTGAAGTCTGAGGCTGAGTCAATTATTTTTTCTTTCATAGATAACCTATCGTTCCTTATTTGGATGTCTGAAGGATATTTTCTTTATTCGTATACTTTTTAGAAATTATAAAATTTAATCTAGGTGAAATGTCCCTTTTCATTGATTTTTTTCTGGTTTATAATAAATCCTTTCAAGCAGAATATAGCATGTCCATATTTCTTTTACCTAAGATAGTTTCCCTTCATCTTTTATTATTGTTTTTTGTTTCATTTATTCTGGTATTTTCTTTAGAAACACCAGTTATCCCTATTTTTACTTTTTATTCTTTATTTTCCCTTTTCCATTTCCTTCTGTATTTACTCTCATTGTTTTGTCTCTGCCCATTGCATTTTCAGATAGCATCTCAAGTTAGTCCTGTGATTCACTGATTTGACTTTTTGTTGTATTTTATTACCTTTGTCATTCTGAATGTATTACTGTTTTTGGTTCGGGATAGTCTTTTCTTATTGTATTAGTCAATTCTCACACTGCTAAAAAAGACATAGCTGAGACTGGGTAATTTACAGAGGAAAGAGGCTTAATTGACTCACAGTTCTGCATGGCTGGGGAGGCCTCAGGAAACCAGTTTTGGTGGAAGGGGAAGCAAACATGATCTTCTTCACATGGTGGCAGCAGGGAGAAGTGCCAAGCAAAGGGGGAAGATCTCCTTCATTAAACCATCAGATCTCGTGAGAACTCACTCACTATCATGAGAACAGCCGCATGGGAGTGCACCCCCGAGATTCAGTTACCTCCCACTGGGTCCCTCCCATGGCATGCGGGGGTTATGGGAACTACAATTCAAGATGAGATTTGGGTGAAACCATATCACTTATCTGATCTGATTTTTCTATTCATATCATTCTGTTGTTTTCTTTTGTATGTTGACTTTTTAATAGAAGCCTTGCCTTGTATCCTTTTAAATTTCAGCTTTCCTTAAAATTTTCAGCTTTTCAGAAGTATATCCTGTCTCTTAGTCTTTAAGACACTGTCCCTTCTCTTGTCTGGCTGCATTTCCCCATAGAGCCTATGATGTTGGGTCTTCCTTCCTTGAATAAGGCAAGATCTACATAGACCCAGAGTTTGCCAAATGACAGCGTCAGTCTATTCACCTGCCATTCACCCTTTTCTCAGTCCATCTAACTGATGGTTAATGTTCCTCATTTCTTGAGTGGAAGTATGCTGAAGATACAATTCTATGAGTGAAAATCCCCATATAGAATCCCCAAATAGAATAGGCAACTCAGCTCCTGGGAGTCCACTGCCTATTTCATTGGTTGTTTGAAACAGTGCATACACAAAGAAAATCACAATTCCCAGAATGCTCTCCTCACCCTCCCTGACCCCAAAGCACTACTTTACCTTTGGAGACCACACTTCCCAGGATGTAGTATGCCACAGGTAGCTTGTATTATTTTGAGGGGAGGCAGAAAACCAGCTTCTGAAGTGATCATAGAAAGTCACTATTTCTGAAGAAATATGTGCAGTTATGAGAAGGTCACAGTGTAGCCCCATGAAGGAGCAGCACCTACACAGTTTTATGGATCACACACACCCTTAATTTCCTAATAGGAAAGAAGGTAAGAGCTACAGCACAGTGCTCTGTCTTTTCAGCCCCCTCTCTTCTAAACTGTCATCTTTTGTTTCATAGAGAGTGATACAGTTTGGCTGTGTCCCTACCCAAATCTCAGCTTGAATTGTAATAATCCCCACCTGCAAAGGTGGGGCCACATAATGATAATTTAATCATGGGGGCAGTTTCCACTACACTGTTCTTGTAGTAGTGTATAAGTCTCATGAGATCTGATGGTTTTATAAATGGGAGTTTCCCTGTATACATTCTCTTGCCTGCTGCCATGTAAGACATTTGCTCCTCATTCACCTTCCACCATGATTGTGAGGCCTCTCCAGTCACATGGAACTGTGAGCCAATTAAACCTCTTTCCTTTATAAATTACCCAGTCTCAGGTATATCTTTATTAGCACTGTGAGTACACACTAATATAGAGGTGGATCCTTCATATGGTACAAAGGGGAATTCGGGTGTCCAGTTTAGTTTAATATACACTAGAGACTCTTTGTGGATTCCAGAATTAGATTGACCTCCACACTGGTTTTTGTTGTTGGGAGTTTTGGCATTTCCCAGTGCCATGATACTCTTTTAGTGGGAAGTTAGGAGAGGCTGTGCTGGGTGGGTGATTGCTAGCTCAATAATATTTTCAGCTGAATACTTGACTTATTTTTTCTAAATTAGGATTTCTCTGGCAACTGTGTTGTTTATCATTCAATCACTCTTCCTCCAAAGCCAGCAGTGGCATTGCTGAGAAGCTCCATGATTTCAGCTTTCCTTCTAATGGGCTTCTTCCTAGGCTTGCCTCTATTGGGGCCACCCTTTCCTCTCATTCTGAACAATTCAAACCACATTTGAAAAGACCATTTGAAAACAGGGTTATAGAGTGATTTCTTCAAATCTAAGGAAGCATTAAAAAAAAAAACACCTCAGATAGCAAGTGAAAAGGTGAATCCTTCTTTCCTTGTCTGGTTTGGCTTGACAAAGGGATAACAAAGCTATTGTTGGTCTCACTGGCAACTCACAACAAGAATTTTCTAGTTGTCCTGTTGAAGTTTTGAAGGACTTTCTGAGTCAAAAAAGGTCAATTTTGTATTGAGGACTTGCTATTTATTTTAGAATTTAATTAACAGTGTAGTGACATCTTGGCTCAAGAGACCTGGGTGGGTGTACTTAATTTTGAACAAAGTGGGAGATCACTGGAAAAAAAAAAAAGATGTGAAATGGAATTTAATGGAATTTACTTCATCACTCTACAGCACTTACTAGGAAATAATTTTCTCAATGATGCATTAATGATAGACGTTCATGTACAAATGCCCAAAGAGAGATTCCATGAGTCATGGTATTTATGGAAAAACATATTATTCATGAGAAATTTGAAGTTATTTGCAGATATTCACACATAGCACCACTTAGTAAAAGCCACAATGGTAATGTGATACTTGACTTCAAAGTTGAGAATGTGAGTCTAATCAGTGGATGAGTTTACTGTTCTTGCTATATCCATGGGTTTTTATTTTGTGGTTATTTTGTTAGAAAAAGGGAAGGACTAACAGCAAGTCTAACCCCAATTTGCTGTGTTGCTTTAGAGAATTCGTATCATCTTTCTGGGCCTCCTTTCTTCAAGTACAGAAAAAGGACATCTCAGAGGCTCCTCCCAGCCTACATTGTCTGACTCTTTGTTAAATGTGCTTTGCAAGCACAAGGTGGGTTTTGTGTGGTCAGTCCACATTAACTACCCCACGAGCAGCAGGGATCTAGAATTATTTGCTGTGCTTGTTCTCTAGGGCATTCTAATGAGCTATGGCAAATTGGAGCTGTTGAATCTTTCAGGCAAGTCTGTTCCCCCAGCGATATGTCCTGAGATAGCACATTACAGAAATGAAGATGTGTTTTCATGGACTCTATGCTATAAAATATTTATGCCCTGCCTTTGGTTATATAAAGTATTTTGCAGTGTAGGTCATCTTCTCAGCAAAATGTTCTACTCTGAGAACAGCTTCCTAAAGCCCCCATGGATCTTTAGGGCAGGCGCTAAGATGGCCCTATAGAACAAGACACTGTCAAGGCTAATGCCTGAATATAAATGGATCATGCATGACTTAACCCTAAAGGAAGATTTGGTGTGAATAGAATTTCCAAGATGTATAATTAACTCTTTTATATTAATGAGAAATATAACCTCCAAAGATGTTAGCTGTCTCAGGATATAGTGAACTAAATTTTAACTCTTTCCCTCCTCCATGTGGAAGAGTGCCCCACTATTCAAATCTGCCTAAGTGTGCAGGGCACAGAATGATTAGAATTGCTGTCCCTTTTGTCCTGTGTTTCTTTTTGGGGACAGTTTGATGTCATAGTTATTTACTGGGTCTCTATGCTCTACCTGCTAAGGTTTTGGCCACTCTGCTGGATGCTGCAGAAATATATAATATGATTGCTGCCCACAAAAGACTGTTTCATCATTTCATTTAGCTGGAGAGTTAAGACATCTCTCCAAGAAAGAAACAAGTTAAAGCAGCATATAATGAAATGTGTATTATGTGTGATCGGGTTGAATTCTAATTTATATGATGTTGATAATGAGTATGATCCTAAGAACAAATAGTAATGATTAATGCCAGCTGTGGGGGATAAGGAAAGCCTTTTGAGCAGCAGAGATTTTAGCTGCCCCATGAAAGATGGGCAGGATATGGACAAGTTGTAAAAGGGGAGAACTTGTGTGGCTCACTGGGTGAGAAGATTTACCAGCTGCTATACACACAGAGAAGGCCCTTAACAGCTGTATCAGCCAGGATAGTCTAGGTTATGCTTCAGCAACGAATAAGCCCAAATCTTAGCTTACATCAGTTAGAGTTTCTTTTTCACTCGAGTTACAAAACCAGGTTGAGTTACAAAACCAGGCTGAGGACTCTACATTGTCCTCTCTCAGGGACGCAGGCTGATAGAGCCATCACTCCCTGGAATGCCTGTGGTTACCGTGGTGAAAAGAGAGAAGAGAAGATCACACACTGGCTCTTACAGGCCTCTAACTGGATATGACACATGCAGCTTCTTAGGTCTATGGCTAAAGCAAATCACATATATATACCTAATGTCAAGGGGGAAGTGGATTCCTCTTTTGTTCCTAGAAGAAAAAGTACAGAAAATATCAATGAGTATCTCTCAGAGCACTACAATGGTCTGAATAAGTCCCCACAAGTTCCTGTGTTGAAACAATCCCCAACGTGGTAGTTTTAAGAGCTGGAGCTTTTAGGGAGATGAAGTCATGAAAGAGGGCTTTGCTTTCATGAAAGGATTCATGCTTTGTGAAACGACTGGAAGGAATTAGCTTAGGCTTCTTCCTCTTCCTCTCTTCTGCCATGCAAGGACACACTGTTTGTCCCCTCCAGAGGACCCAGCAACAAGGTGCACCATCTTGAAAGTTGAGATCAGGCTCTCACCAGCTCCCAAAGACCCTCATCTTAGACTTCCCAGCCTCCAGAATGATAAATAAATTTCCATTCTTTACAAATTACGCAGTCTCAGGTATTTTGTCATGGCAACACAGACTAAGAAACACCAACCACATGTCCAAGGCAAGAGAGGCTGTGTCAAATAGTGGACAGCACAAGGGCATTGTTGATAAGTGCACCTAGATTGGAAAATTCTGTCACTTACCAGCTGGGACTGCATCCATGGAATGAGATTATTCTGATATCACAAGGTTGTTGCAAGGACTACACATACCAGTGACTATTGGTCTGTTTGGTTACTGCCTCCGTCTACTAACAGCTAGTTTTTTGTTCTAATCTTACATGATATCTACTCTATCTCTTGCTCTTGAGTTTCAAGAAAATACCTCTAATCTTGCAATAATTTTCCCTTTTTTGCTTAAGCTAGCCCAAATGGATTTTAGCCAAGGCCTCTGCTGGTCCAGGGGGGGCCTTTGCAAAGTAGAAAAAGGCATATCTTATGAGTGGGGCTGCCTAGGTTTGTAGGCATACAATGGCACAGTGACTTTGTATGATTTAAGAAAGGTTACTTTTCTTTTGATAGTGCTATACCGGGATGTTTGGTTTGGTAGCAGAGCATGGGTCAAATTTCAGCCTCACTTTTCTTTTTGGGGGATACCTCTATGCAGTGAATATTATATATAATCACATGTGTTGGTCCTGGCTCTAACACCTTTTAACAGATTCCTGAGAAAGACAATAGTCTATTTATTGTCCATCTTCATTTTGTAAGATGAGAGAGAACCTTTAAACATTATATATTTAGTCTTGCAGAGTGCTACACATAGAATCCCAATATATGAATTCCCAAGAAAATAACTAAGAAGCATTATGCTCTTGTACTCTTAGAATATCCTCACTTCTTTGCTATGTTTCAACTCAGTAGTATAGTTATTTATAAGCAAATCCCACTGATCTTAATGAGTTTAATGAATAAAGAATGAGTATAATAAATGAGTTTAACTTCACCAGGAAATAATTCCTCATACAAGAGAAGTTTGATATCAAACTACCCCCAAATATATTATAATTAAATCACATTAATTCTCTTAGGTATAATGCAATTGTCTGTGCTGTGCATAGATAAGAAGCTGAAAGCAAATTTCTGGCGTGCCTTTGAGAAGAATTTGTATAACTTTAAAAATAACTCAGAGGAAAACAAGGCCAAAATGGAGTTTTCTAGTATTTTTTTTGTTTAATTTTTTTTCAGGCTGGATCTTGCTCTACTGCCTAGGCTGGAGTGCAGTGGCATGATCATGGCTCACTGCAGCCTCAACTTCAGAGCTCAAGCGATCCTCCCACCTCAGCCTCCTGAGTAGCTGGGACCACAGGTGCATGCCATCACACCTGGCTAATTTTTATACTAGAATTGAGAGAGTTTTCAAAGATTTAGGGTTGACATCACTTACTGGAGCAGTGTCTGGTTTAATGATCATAATTCATAGGATGCGATTAGAGGGATGAAGTTGGGAAAATATTGACCTCAGCTTTCCCCTTGCTCTGTGGGGAGAGGGGACCTCTTGTTGGAGGCAATAAGGAGAGAAGGGAAATCACCTTTTGTGTGGACACAGGTTCTCTGCATGCTAAGTGGGGCCACCTTCTTTTGTGTGCACTAACACTGTGAAAATCTGAACAGAAGTATAGTTGGCTGAACAATACCCTGCCTCCCCTAGATGTCTAAGATGTCCCAACCCCAGGAACTAGTGAATATTTTACTTTACATGGCAAATGAGATTTTGCAGATGCAATTGTATTGTGGATTTTTACATGGACAGATTATTTTGCATTATCTAGTGGGTCCAATGTAGTCACAAGGGTCTTTATAAGTAAAAGAGAGGGAGCCAGGTGAGTCAGTCCTAGCTGATGTGAGGACAGAAGCGGAAATCAGAGTAATGTAGCCAGAAATGCCCACAGCCTCTGGAAGTTGGAAGAAGCAAGGAACAGATGTTTCCTGGGAGTTTCCAGAAAGGATCATATCTACTGACACCTCGATTTTTAGCCCTGTAAAACTCATGTTTGACTTCTGACCACCAGGACTGCAAGAGATTAAGCTTATGTTGTTTTAATCCACTATATTTGGGGTGACTTCTACAGAAGAAATAGAGAACTATTACAAGAAACTATTCCTTCTTGAGGAAATAGCTAGGGAGGGTGAAGATGGAAGATATATAGCTAGATCAGGAGTCAGCAAACTATGGCCCAAGGGTCAAACCCAGCTGGCCACCATTTTTGTACAGCCTGTGAGCTAAGAATGGTTTTTAGCCAGACACAGTGGCTCACACCTGTAATCTCAGCACTTTGGGAGGCTAAGGCAGGAGGATTGCTTGAGCCCAGGGGTTCAAGACCAGCCTGGGAAACATGGTGATACTCTGTCTCTAAAAAAATTTAAAAAAATTAGCCAGGCATGTGGTACCTACCCTGGTCCCAGCTACTCAGGAGGCTGAGGTAGGAGGGTGGCTTGAGCCCAGGGGTTTGTGCCTGCAGTGAGCTGTGTTCATGCCTGGTGACAGAGTAAGACCCAGTCTTAAAAAAAAAAAAAAAGAGGGCCAGGAATAGCGGTTCACACCTATAATCCCAGCACTTCAGGAGGTCAAGGCGAGTGGATCAGCTGAGATGGTCAGAAGTTTGAGACCAGCCTGGCCAACATGGTGAAACCCTGTCTCTACTAAAAATACAAAAAATTAGCTGGGTGTGGTAGCAGGCAACTGTAATTCCAGCTACTCATGAGGCTGAGGCAGGAGAATCACTTGAACTCAGAAAGCAGAGGTTAAAATTTATTTTATTTTTATATTTTAATTATTTATAGGGATGGAGCACCTCTATGTTGCCCAGGCTAATCTCTAGCTCCTGGGCTCAAAGTGATCCTCCCATTTAAGCCTCCCAAAGTGCTGTGATTATAGGCGTGAGTCACCATGCCCAGCTACATTGTTATTTTCAACAAAATTTGTTTTGCACCTTCTATGTTCTTAGCTCCATTCCGTGGATCCCTGGAGGACTATTAAAAAGCATTGGCAGGTGCTACAAATTCTCCTTCTTGTTGTTAGTGTTTTGTTTTTCTCATATGGCAAGGAAATGATATTTTTGACCTGATTTCACTGCTACTATGGTTCACATGTTTATGAAATGTAATCTAGTCAAGAGAAAAGCAGACATTTGTCTCTCTGTTAAGGCCTGTAGGTTTGCCATGTTGAACAATAATGATGGAATTTCCAAATTCCTATTAGTAAGAAAATAGCATATTCTTAGTGTGTGTGTGTGGTGGGGGGAGGGTGAGTCTTTGAGGGGAGGAAAGCTTGGTCAAGAATTATGTAGGAAAATGAGACAGCAAAAGAATACAAATTCTTAAGGTTTTTAATGACAACCCTTCTAATTTGTGCATAGAAGATTGTGTATAGGGAGATTACTATACTGCATTTGAATTCCAACAAATAAGATCATCCACCCAAAGCATCTGGCTTGACCCAGGAATTGAGGAATATAAAAATAGTTATGGGGAAGTTTTAAAGAAAAATGGAATAGTTTTTTTTTTTTTTTTTTTTTTTTTAAGAATGAAAGAGAGAAAGGAAGAGGAAGAGATTTTAGAAAAAGAGAGAAAAGGAGAAAGAAAGAAACAGCAAAAGAAAGAAAAAATGAAAGAGAAAGAAAGAGGAAGAGATTTTA
>CAUYQU010023472.1:0-17693 GCA_963574635.1 Cheracebus regulus | reverse complement strand
CGGGCGCGGAGGAGGGGGGGAGGCGGGCGCGGAGGAGGGGGGGAGGCGGGCGCGGAGGAGGGGGGGAGGCGGGCGCGGAGGAGGGGGGGAGGCGGGCGCGGAGGAGGGGGGCAGGCGGGCGCGGAGGAGGGGGGGAGGCGGGCGCGGAGGAGGGGGGGAGGCGGGCGCGGAGGAGGGGGGAGGCGGCCAACCTGTGGCATTTCCCGCCATCTGGGCTTGTACCCTTCAGCAAGGGTGTGTGGCTGCAGTGGGGACAGCAAGGGGCCCTGGGCTACATGGTACCCACTTGGGCAGAGTTTAACAGCTTAGATGGGAGCGCGGGCACCTCCCAGGGACCAGGAGCCAACAGCCTTAGCTGCCGTCTGCCACCTAAATTGGGTCCTCTTCGCATTTCTTGTCTGTTCCTGGGATTTATCCCTTAGAAGACATTGAAGGGGTCATTCCAGGAGGAGCCATCCACGGCTGTCATCTGTAGACATGGCGTCTATCTGTCTTTGGGAACGGACCTAGCATTCCTAATTCGTTTTGAGATGGCTAGGCACAATATCCAGTTCCTACTGCATGTGGGGTTTTCAGATAAATGATAAAAAAAAAAAACATTTCAAAATTGTGGTTGACATAGCATTTAAAAAGCTTCAAACAATTTTGATAATTCCTGTCTAGCAGTTCCCTGCCAGTTATTTTTATACAGAGTAGTTCTTAGTGACTTTGGTAGTTTTTAAAATGGTTCCTGTCAAAAGAAGTTTTAAAACATGAGTCTCTCCTCTCCGCTCTTGATTCACACATCTCCCTTGGGGACAGACTAAAATCTATTTCAATAGCGACTTCCTTTTTTCCTGGCAAGAATATCTGCTTGTTATTGTTGGGTCTGGAGGTTGATTTGATTTTTTTAGGATACATATTACACTGTGAAGTGTGTTTTGGAAACAGAATTACTGGAAAGTGGAAACAAAAGATCACGGTGTGAACGAAAACTGACGTCCTGTGGAGGTCACTCCTGGAGCCGCAGCGGCCTCGGATGTTTGTGTTTTTAAAAACATACCAGTGTTTTCCACGTTGTTTTCAGAAAAGCAGTGTGGCAGGTGGACTTTGTTATGAACTTATTTCAAATAATCTCTTCCAGGGTTCTTGGACCAGCAGTGACCTTCAAAGTGAGCGCCAATGTCCAAAACGTGACCATTGCGGATGTGCAGAAGGCCACAGGTGAGGCTCCGTCCATGCACACACATGCACGCACACATGCATGTGCACAGCCAGGGCAGAGAGGGCCTAACAGTACACACATAGAGCAACCCGAAAGGAAGCTCATGGTTTCTGTGGAAAGCTGGTGTGTCCTGAAGGAGAGGGACAGTTGGTGGTCCGTGGGCACCGTCTGGGACGTCACCGTTTGGAGAGGGGCTGGACTGCCCTGATGTGTGGAACTGGCTCAGACAGAAGGCAGGAGACACGGGGCTGTGTGTGACCAAGAACAAGTCCGGCTTTTGGAAAAGCAAGATTTACTGTTTGTAGTAACCCCACTGTGTGCAGAGCACCTGCAATTTTGCTTTGAGGTTTTTCATTTTGTACCAGACCTCCTGGTACAAAAACCTGGTACACAAACCGGCCGTGCTCCCGCCTGGGATGCCATGTGGGATCTGGGAGGTTTCTATAAAAACTGGCCGACTTCCAGGTGATCTCACCGTTGATAGCCCAGGGTTCTGGGCATTGTGAAGCACACATTTTTGAGATGTACTTACCGATAGAGCTTGAGTGATCTTTGTTATGTGATTAAAATGGTCATTGAATGAAAAACACAAAGCTTCACTCACCAGAGGCTTGAGGAGCAGAATGGGCGGACGTAACGTTTGCATTTTCCTCAACCTGACATTTCTTTTTTTTAGCTTGTTGAAAACTCTTATAGAGCAAATGTTTAATCTTCCTGCCTAGTACAAAAAGTCCAGGAAGTGTAACAGAACTTCAGCCCGATGGTTTTCAGTGCGTTAGGCCGGCTCCGCAGGCAGGGTGCTGGTGTTCTGCAATCGTTGATAAGGTGGGTGGAGTGGCTGACCCCGCTGTGGCACCACGTGACTCTTGGTTTTAGCCAATCCTTTATGTTGCTAAGTCAGTGAACTATTTTCTGCTTAAACGTGTGTCTTTTTTTCCCAGTGTAAAATGCAGCAAGATACTCTGGCTCGTTTCAGGATTTCAGTATTTAGTCCTCATTGATTGAAGCGTCACTGTACTGGCACCTGTAAACCTGAAGTTTCTCTTTCTAGTGAGAGTTATCAAGGCATGAGGCAGCCGCCTTGTTCTGTGGGTGGAATGAGTCTCTGGTCCTATCTGGCTTGGTTGCTGTTGGTTTCGCTTATGGGATATCCTTGTGCCCTCAGTGACTCCTTTGCTCAAGCTGGTGATTTAGGGGGCTGAGGATTTGTGGTCGAAATACGATTCTGTGCAAAGTTGTGCTAAACTTCTGCAGTCTGATCTAAGCTTTGTGGAGATTTGGATCTGCAGTCTTCATTTCGCTGCCATACTTTGTTGTGAAGCTAGGGTGCAACTCGGCAAAGCAGCCCACTGTCCTCCCTCCAGCTGCATCGTCCGGCGCAAGAAGTCAGCGGCTTCCACGCCGAACGCTGCACGCAGGAAGGAGTGGGGGTCCCAGCCGCAGCTTCAGCGCCTCCTTCCCCCCACAGCCTGTTTCTCTTGCACCTGCTCTCTGTCAGACGTGACTATTGAGCATATTTAAGACCAAATCAGCGATCAGGTTTTATGCAGAAATGCACCGACAGTCACTGCAGGCTGGTGGTTTCTCCAGAACACGGGGGGGCGGTGCCACTGCAATCAGTTTTGTTGGACTCACTGATGCTAGGAATGGCCATCTTGTTACCTTTTAAAAATCCATCAGGACATACAGTCAGGGGCCTCTGATTTATTTTATGGCTTTCTAGAGAAAATGGGTTGATTATTTGAAAACTGGTTTCTTGGTCATTTCGAGTGTTCATGTTATTTAGCAATGTGCTGCACCAAGGGGGAGTCACACGTGAAATGCGGGTTTGGGTCTCGTGTCAACAACTTTATAAACACCCACATTCACTCACTGGCACCAGGGCATCCATTGTAACTCCCGTGGCTGAGCGAGTCAGAATGTTTCTTGCTTGTTGTATGCAAAATTGTTTACACTCATGTATAGTTTTTAAAGAATTAGTTTTTAAACATTTTGAATAATTCTATGATGTCATGAATGTTCCTGATGCTGTGTAAGGAAAAGACTGGCTGGGCCCAGTGGCTCATGCCTGTAATCCCAGCACGTTGGGAGGCTGAGGAGGGCCCATCACTTGAGGTTGGGAGCTTGAGAGCAGCCTGACCAATATGGTGAAACCCCATCTCTACTAAAAATACAAAAAAAAAAAAAATGTAGCTGGGTGTGGTGGCACGAACCTGTAATCTCAGCTACTCAGGAGGCTGAGGGGGGAGAATTGCTTGAACCCAAGAGGCGGAGGTTGCAGTGAGCCAAGGTTGCACCGCTGAACTCCGGCCTGGGCCACAGAGGGAGACCCTGTATAAAAAAAAAGAAAGAAAAGAAAGATTATAAAAAAGAGTGTGTGACTGTGAGTCAGGTGGCGGACGTGCCCCTGTGTGGTGCTGCTGGCCCACTGGCCTCGGGAGAGCGCTTGGCACGGTGACCAGGGGCTTCTCACCCAGGGGCAGTTTCAGGTGAGACCTAGACAGGCTGACGTGAGGGCAGAGAATAGTTCCAACCTCGAAAGGAGTTTCTTGTGGTCTCAAGTTATAAAAGATGAAGTGGAATCCTAATAGGGTCGTCACAAATGCCCTCCAGTGACGGCAGACACACTTGGAAGGACGTGTGGTGTTGCCTGTGTTTGTCACCAGCACGCAGAACTCCAGATCCGCTGCTGAAGCTGCTGGAGGTGCTGGTGCTGCATGCACCTGCCGGCTGCCTGGAGCCCAGCGCTGCCTGCGCCTGGTTCCCCCACGGCCTGAGGACCTGAGGCTGCTCACATCTCCTGCTGTTATTTGAGCAGGAGACATCACCCTGGCAGCAGAACTCAAAAGGCATTCATTTTGCTAATTTTATACAGAATGATACAAAACCTAATGAATCGGCGTGTCGTTAACCCCACATTAGTCCCCATTGGGCATCATGTGGATCTGATGCCCAATGAGAAGGGCGGCCGCTTTTCATCACTCAGAGTCTCTGCTTCATCCCAGGCCATGCTGTTCCGGGAATTCTGCTCATTTATGGGCCTTGGGGACGAGCACAGGGTATTAGTGAATATTGAAAATAAGCGAGTTTTGCTCAAGGAGGCACTTAATGTGCCGCAGAGTCCGCAGAAGTGACTGGGAGCTCCTTTGCATCTCCATGGCTCAGCCATCCAGTCTAACTGGCAGAACAGAAAACCCTTTCTACTCTATTTCCTTGGTAGTTTCTTCTTCAATACTGTATTTCTGATTAATCTTTGCATTGCTCCTTTCAAAGAAAAGGTAAGGAGTCCTTCTTGAAAGCAGCGTTTGCTTTGCTGGCTCCCACTCCGCAGAGATCCCCACCTGGTGACCTGTGGGGCTGCCCAGGGTTTGTCGCTTTATTGCCGGGAATCCCCTTGCATGCTCGGCCGAGTTCAAACATTCCCTCTCAGGCGCCACAGAGCATGTGTTTCCCGCACTCAGCCCTGCGTGGTGGGGGCGTGGCTCATGGGGGCTCCTGTGTTGACCCCATGTGGTGGGATGAGGCTCATGGGGACTCCTGGCCTAACCGTTTGTGGTGGGGTGAGGCTCACGGAGTCTCCTGTCCTGAGCAGTTTCCCTCCCTTTGACCTCAGCGTCCTCCACCTGACAGCCTCTGACACAGCATCCAGCTGCCATTGTTTCCGTCAGCCTGTTGGAGAGGCGCCCTGTGTCATTTCAGCAGCGGCGCCTCCATGACTCTCCGTGATGTCCTCCTGTTTCCACCTGCTGAGCATCTCCATGAAGCCGCTGAGCGTCGGAGCAGGGTCTCCTCTGTTGTGCTGCTCTCCATGTTTCGCGTCTCATATGTAGGGTGTCCACATGGAGGCAGACGCTCCCCTCCTCTCTCGTGAACCTCCCTTGAATCCCGGCTCAGAAATGAACTCTGTGCCAATGGCCGGAACCCGCAGCCTGCAGTGTTCAGGGTTAGTCACAGGCCTCTCTGCTGGAGCGAGGGCTGCCCAGGCTTCTGGCTTGTGGGTAAAGCAGACAAGACGTGTTTATTTTGAAAAGTGTCATGGCGAAGTGAAGTAAATTGCTCTATGACACATATTTACCATCCAGCCAGCCTTCACTGTCGACCCCAGGCAGCCATCGGTGCTCCACGGTCGGGTCCACCCCGTGCAGAGTCTGTCTCCGGCAGAGCGTCGCACCTCCCGAAGGCGGTGTCACTCTGGAAGTCAGCAGCCCCCGCCTGGTGCGGGGGATGTTCAGACCGGAGCTCTCTGGGGCAGTGGATGCCACATCTGGGAGGTCAGGACAGGGCTTAAACAAGGCTCCACAGAGAAGCTGGCTTTGGGCAGAGCATCAGGGCTAGTGTGGGTCTCGGGGGCCGACGGAGAGAGGAACGTGAATCCGCGCAGCCTAGGTGTGGAGTCCAGTGCCAAGGACGTACCAGGAGGAGGCTGGCAAGGTGGAATTCAGAATCGGACTTCATAGTGTGGGAACCTCGTCTTTAGCACCCACTAAGAAGGACTTGGGCCTGAGTTTCGCTGCAGCTGGTCAAATCAGCTCTGCTGAGGTAGACACAGGCAGGATGGCCACAGGGGAGGGCGGGGGGTGCCTCCCTCAGCATTGGTCCACAAGCAGCAGACGTCTGTCATCTGACTCCCACATACCCCTCCCCACTGAGGCCATGCGGGGTGGAGCTGCATGCTGGTCACCAGCGGGGGGGTCCCAAAGCCATCCATGCTCCTACACACCCCCTCCCCACGGAGGCCACGTGGGGTGGAGCTGCATGCTGGTCACCAGTGGCAGGGCCCAAAGCCATCCACGCTCCCACATACCCACTCCCCACAGAGGCCACACAGGGTGGAGATGCGTGCTGGTCACCAGTGGCAGGGCCCAAAGCCATCCACGCTCCCACATACCCACTCCCCACGGAGGCCACACAGGGTGGAGATGCATGCTGGTCATCAGCGACAGGGCCCAAAGCCATCCATGGTCCCACATACCCACTCCCCACGGAGGCCACACGGGGTGGAGCTGCATGCTGATCACCAGCGGGGGGTCCCAAAGCCATTCACACACTCCCACACACCCCCTCCCCATGGAGGCCACTTGAGGGGGAGCTGCATGCTGGTGGGGCCCACCCACACTCATGATTAAGACATTGGAACAAGAGGAACTCCTGAGCCATGAGCGTGGGAAGGAAGTTGCACTCTTATTGGAAATGAAGGTGGATGTTTTGGAAATGCTCAAAAAAGCCACTTGCTGAGTCAATTGTCGCCATGTGCAGGTGAATGAGACACCTGTCAAACTGACGAAAGTGACTCTTCAGGGACCTGCACTCTCCTAGGAGGATCTTCCAGGGACATGATCCCAGTGCCCCCCTTCACCCGACCCCCAGGGCAAGCACCAGAGCAGTGGGGCTGGAGGGCTGGCCTGGGCAGCACAGCCTGGGGTTTCGGGTTCCTCTGCGTGTGGGCCGCTGTCATGCTCAGTGGAGCTGAGCTGCTGCCCAGAATCAGCATGTGCTGGGGGCGCCGGGGCCTCAGCTGTGGCCAGCACAGTGCTCACGCTCATCCTGCCGCTCTGCAGCCACTAGGCTGAGGATCCACAGCTCGCCCTGCTGAGGCGTGGCCAAGGGTGGGCCAGGGAGACGCACGGGGGGGACACGCCAGGCTGTCTTCCTGCTCTTGGAACATTCCTCACTCACGACACGTTATGGAAACAGGCGATGAGAAGTAACTAAAAAGAGGAGCCTCTGGGAGAAAAGACGAAGGAGTGGTGGGCGCACGTGGGAAGGGTGGGCTGGGGGCTGGGGGCTGCACAGCTGTCCCACGGGCTCAGTGCGCAGGGCCTGTCTCCTGCTGGACTTGCGTGGTGGGGGCACTGCAGTGTGTGAACTGGAGGCTTTAGGGAACAGGAGGTGGCAGGAGCTGCACCCCGTTACTCCGTTCTGAACAGCCATGTAATTACTTCTGGCATTTTGACAAGTACTTGCAGGAGTGGAGCTCAGGGCCGGCAGCACCCAGGACCTGTGCTGATCTCACCTGCTGCGAGGACAGAGGTCACCCATGGCTCTGTAATTACAAGTCCGGAAAGCTGCCTTCATCCTGGCTTTATCCAGAGCACACACGATGCCATGGTAGAAAGTAATTGCTTCGCCATCATTTCTAGGGCCGCCTGTGTGCAACTCCAGGAGCAGCGTTCAGGGACTCTCGGGGAGGCTGCTAAGCCAAGTGCTGGGAAACTGTCAAGCTCAACTGTCACTTCTCCGCTTTCATTTTTACACAAAGGGGGTTTATGGGAGCAGCTCATTCTCACCTGCACATGAGCCAGTGGTGCTGATCCCGCTGACCGAGGCTGGCACCTGGCTTCCCTCCAAGTCATTGCCATGGAGAGCAGGTTCCATTTCGTCTCACGTTTATTTAGAAGTCACACCCTGAGCAGGGAGAAGGGCCCCCGGGGCCTCCAGCTTTCTTCCCACCTCAGGAGCCATATTGGCACGTCCTCTGCATGGGGCTGACCGCCGCAGGCGGTGCTCGGAAGCCGTGTTAGCATGTCCACTGGGGCTGACCGCCACAGGCGGTGCTCTGGAGCCGCATCGGCATGTCCACTGAGGCTGGCCGCCACAGGCAGTGCTCTGGAGCCGCGTTGGCATGTCCACTGCGTGGGGCTGACCGCCACAGGTGGTGCTCGGAAGCCGTGTTGGCATGTCCACTGGGGCTGACCGCCACAGGCGGTGCTCAGGAGCCATGTTGGCATGTCCACTGAGGCTGGCCGCCACAGGCAGTGCTCTGGAGCCGCGTTGGCATGTCCACTGCGCTGGGCTGACCGCCACAGGCAGTGCTCGCGAGCCGCGTCGGCACGTCCTCTGCGTGGGGCTGACTGTCAGAGGCGGTGCTCGGGAGCCACAGGCAGTCACCCCTAGTTGCCTGGGGTTTGGGGGCAGCCTAGACAAACACCAATAGAAATGCAGCTAAGAACTTTACGTGCCAAAACTTATAAAGCCTGCTTCTGAAATGCACCCATGAGAGTTTTGAGTGCACACAGGATCCTCTGTAGACTTCCACAAAATGTACAGGGGCTTCCGTGGCCGGAGGACCTGTTAGAGACACTGAATCACGCCACCTCCCTGCGCCCTCTGACGCCTGGGAGGCTGCCGAGGGGCGCCCACCTCCTCTCCGCAGATCGCCCAGCCTCTCATCAGAGGGATGGCGGGGAAGCCTCTCATGCGGGTGCCCAGCACGTTGGGGCAGCAGGTGTGGAGGCTGGGGCACCGTGATCCCTCACCCAAGTCTGGAAGTGAGCAGCGTTAGTGCCCAGGGAGCTGCCACAGTAGGGGACAGATAGGGGCTGGAGGAGCACCCAAGCCCCCCACCCTCGGGTGACTCTGAGGATGCTGTGCTCATCTCCCTGAGCTGCTGCTCGGCCTGTGCTGCTCCCACAGCGTCACTGCTCAGTTTCCTTCACTTCCTGCTGCTCCTCATCTCCCTGCTACGTCCCCCCACGTAAGCTCTGCCCTCAGATCTTTATCTCAGGCTGGCTTCTTGGGAAACCAACCTAAGGAGGACTCTGGCCTGCAGCGCCATGACCGGAGACGTGTGGGAGGATCCGTCTGCCTGCTGCCTCAAGAGCACGTCACGGCAGCTGGGCTGTGGGCAGAGAGAAGCAAGAGCGGGGTCTGGGAGGAGTGCTTCTGCCAACCTAGTGGGGAGTGGCCCCGGGACACCTCTGGGAGCCGTCCTGACATGGTGAATGATCTTGGGGCGGTGCTCAGGGCCGTCTTGGCTGGGAATGGCTGGAGGCAGCACTTGCAGTCATCCTGATGGGAAATGGTCTTAGCCTGGGATGGGTGACAGCCTTGGCCTGAGATGAGTGACGGCCGTGGTCTGAGATGGGTGATGGCCGTGGTCTCAGACATATGATGGCCTTGGCCTGGGATGGGTGATGGCTTTGGCCTGGGACAGGTGACAGCCATGGCCTGGGATGGGTGACGGCCGTAGTCTGAGATGGGTGATGGCCTTGGCCTGGGATGGGTGATGGCCGTGGCCTCGGATGGGTGACGGCTGTAGCCTGGGATGGGTGACAGCTGTGGCCTGGGATGGGTGACAGGGTGGGGTACTTAGATTCTGGATATGGCTAAGATTTGGCTGACACCATTTGCATTGCAGAGGGTGGATGTGGATGAGGGAGGCAGAGGTCAAGGATGCCCAGCAACTGGAAGGCTGTGGTTGCCATTAGTGACATGGGGAGAAGGGGAAGCACATTTGGGGGTGCTCAGGGGTTTGTGGGATCTGTTTCACTTCTTCTTAGACGTTCAGGTACTGGCAGTGGGATGTGCAAATCTGTGGGGCAGGGAGAGGCCCCACTGATGTTTCAAATTTGGGAGTGGGCAGTGAGGATCCTGCTGACATCCCTGGAGGTCACTGCTGGTTGTAGAGAGGGCGTGCTCGCCTCCCGCCTGCAGACCGTCTCCTTTCCTCCCTTTCGGCCTTCAGCTCCCTGAACTCCTCCTCCTTACTCCTCCCTCCCATAAATGCCCTCCGAGCGCCTGCTTTGTGCCAGGGCCATGGCTGTGCTCCAGAAAGATGCTAGCTTTTTTCCTCTGGGGAGATGAGGACTCTGTGCAGTGAGAGGGACATGGAGGACTGCCCAAACAACAGGGCCCGGACTTAGTCTGAGAAGGCAGAGAGGGCTTCCTGGAGGAACTATCTCAAAGGCAAATAGGAGGAATTTTTACTGTTATCAAATGCGACATCACTGAAAAGTCCTCAAGGAGAGCCAGGGAGTCTGGTTTGCATTTTTAAAGCTCCTTTGCTTCAGCTTGAGAAATATGGGGTGGGAATAGGAAAGAGGTGCTGTGAAGATGGCTTAGAAGACACTTGAGGCCGGGTGCGGTGGCTCATGCCTATAATCCGAGCACTTTAGGGGGCCAAGTTGCTTGGATCATGAGGTCAAGAGATCGAGACCATCCTGGTCAACATGGTGAAACCCCGTCTCTACTAAAAAAATACAAAAATTAGCTGGGCATGGTGGCGCACGCCTGTAGTTCCAGCTACTCAGGAGGCTGAGGCAGGAGAATTGCTTGAACCCAGGAGGCGGAGGTTGCAGTGAGCAGAGATCGTGCCATTGTGCTCCAGCCTGGGTAACAAGAGTGAAACTCCGTCCCATAAAAAAAAAAGAAGACACTTGGGTACCTGGTGGAGCTATGTGGTGGCATGGATGTGGATGGCACAGTTGTGCAAGCGAGTAACGATGCAGATGAAGACAGAGCCATGAGCGAGGGTGGGGGTGAGGACAGACATGGTGATGTCCATGAGGTGGGTGGCGTGGGTGAGGACGGGGCAGTGATGTGGATGAGGACGGTGTGAGGTGGGTGGCGTGCGTGAGGACGGGGCACTGATGTGGATGATGACGGTGTGAGGTGGGTGGCGTGCGTGAGGATGGGGCAGTGATGTGGATGAGGACGATGTGAGGTGGGTGGCGTGCGTGAGGAGGGGACACTGATGTGGATGAGGACGGTGTGAGGTGGGTGGCGTGTGTGAGGACGGGGCACTGATGTGGATGAGGATGGTGTGAGGTGGGTGGCATGTGTGAGACAAAAAAAAGCATTGGGAGACGCAGAAGCCTCCTACCAGTGGCTCTGAGCTCTTTCTCCTGGGCCCACGTGGCCTTCGCTACAGTCTGACTGAGCCCTGCAGAGCTCTGTGACCTCGGAGAAACTCCCTCCTGCCCGGAGCACAGTGTGGCCAGGTTTTCCCAGTTGGAAACGGGTCTGGCAGGACCTTCAGCTGCTAGGGAGTGAAATCCAGCAGGAGGCCCTGCACCTCGAATGTCAGGAGTGGGGTGCTGCTGGCTGTTTGGGGGTCTGCTCATTTGGGGGCGTCGCTGAATTTCCCGAGTGTTTCTCTTCCCGGCACATGAGTTTCTCTCTTCACTGCCCCGGGTTCTGTGGGGTTAGAGACTGACAGGAGGATGGCAGGATGGCTGGTGGTGTGGTCAGGGCACGTGTGTGCTCCCGTGGTGGCCGTGCTAGCCCACTGGAGGGGAGCTGTGCTGGGGGGAGTCCCGGGAAAGCCACGTCTGCCGGCAGAGCTGCCGCTGGGCTGAGGGCTGGGGATGAGGCCTCGAGTTTTCCTGGAGGAGCTGGCTGTCTGCTTGGCCATTGTTTGCTGAGTATTGAAGCCCTGGTCCTTCCAAGATGCCAGGCCACTGTGCCTGTTTTCACACCCTTTACTTTTGCTCTTTGACCATATACAAATAGTGTTTCTGCTTCCTCTCTCCTCTCTGCATAGAAAGGGTAGTGTCTTTATGCCTGAGTAGAAAGTGGCTCATTTTAAATCAGGGCTGTGTGCTCAGAGTGGCTTGGCATGGTGTTGCTTTGAGACCTGAAGGAGGAAAACAAGGGGTGCCTGAGGAGGGTGCACTCGGGGCCTGCAGGGAGAGGCCAGTGCGGCCCTGAAGCCAGCGTGTGGGCCCATACCCTTCCCGCGCCCTGGAGACAGACTTCCAGCCAGCACACGGGTCCTCCATGCTTCCTCCTCCTGCAGCCGCGGCTCACAGGCTGTCTCTGAGCTGAGGGGATGCCAGTGTCTGCCTGAAGCCACTTCCTGGGAGTTCTTCTACCAATACCAGTTCCCATGGCAACTCGACAGAAGCAGGAGGGGCAGAGGAGCAGACGGTGCCGAGCGCAAAGAAAGACGGTGCCGAGTGCAAAGACGGTGCCGAGCGCAAAGATGACGGTGCCGAGCGCAAAGAAAGACGGTGCCGAGTGCAAAGAAAGACGGTGCCAAGTGCACGTGGATTATCCAAATGTTAGGACTTGAGAGACCTGCATCACCTCCACAGCAGTTCAGCCCCACCGTGAGCACCTCCGTCACCTCCACAGCAGTTCAATCCCACCGTGAGCACCCGCATCACCTCCACAGCAGTTCAATCCCACCGTGAGCACCTGCATCACCTCCACAGCAGTTGGCTGCTTCCCTAGTGAAGCTGAGGGTGATGGAAGCCTGACTCTAGGCTAGTCCCTGCTTTGCAGTGTCTACTGTGTTAGCCATGGTGCAGTGCTCCATCCATTAAGCGCTGATCTAGGTCAGGTGCCAGCATCTCAAGCCCCTCCTGGATGTTCCGTGCCATTTCATGGCAGCTGAGGTTGGTGAAAGGGAAGTGGAAGGAACTGGAGCTTGGAGTTCAGAACTTGAATTCACAGCAGCCTCTCGGCTACTTGCTTGTTTTGTGACTTTGGACGACTCATTTACTGTTTTCAAAGTCAGGGTGCCTTTTCTGTCAGATAGGGCCAATAGTTACACTCCACGAGGCTGGGTCGGGGTCACATGAAGTGGGAATATTTGGATGTGAGCGCAACATTTAAATTCTGAGCCATCTGTAAGGTGTTGGCCGCCACTGCTCACTCAGGATCTCCATGGGCTTTGTGCGGTCCAGGAATGCCTGGAGTCAGAAAGCGGCCATACCAAACCCTCATGCAGAAATCTCTCTTCAGTGGTGGTCTTTACTTGGCTTTGAGCAGACAGTAGGATTTCATGTGGTTAGAAGTGTAGCAACCGTCGTGCGTAAAGAATGGAGGCGATAGGCACGGCGGCTCATGCCTGTCATCCCAGCACTTTGGGAGGCCAGGGCAGGAGGGTCACTTAAGTCCAGGAGTTTGAGACCAGGCTGGGCAACATAGTGAGACCCCATCTCCACAGAAAAATTGAAAACCTTAGCCAGGTGTGGTGCACCTGTAGTCCCACACAGGGGGCTGAGGTGGGAGGATCTCTTGAGCCCAGGAGTTCCAGGCTGCAGTCGCCTGTGATCATGCTCCTGCACTCCAGCTTGGGTGATGGAGTGAGACCCCATCTCTAAACATTTTTTTGAAAAGAGTGGAGAGGGTCTTGAGCTGATAAGATCCACCACGTCAGCCCTAAGACCCCCCCCGCCGGCGGTGCTGCCACTCCTCACTGGCCTGTCTTCCGAGTCAAGATGAGGCCGCCTCACTAATAAGATACGATGATTTGTATCGCTCAAAGCCCATGGCTTACGGAGAGCACGTGAAGGCAGTGTCGGCAGCTGGGTTATCACATCCTCTGGCAGGCAGCCTGGGAAGGGAGGTTTGAATCTGTGTTGATATTTTAGCACTGATTAAAGGTGGATGTACAATTTTACCTTTTAAATTTAAAGATGGTTTGCACTCTATCAACGCCTTGTCTTATTACGGTTGCAAACCATGAGAAAGCAAGTTAAGAAGGAGAAGTCGTCGCAGAAGTAATTACACAGTTTCCTCACATGGTATAAAACGGTACAAATAGCACGTCCCATCAGCTTCGCAGCTCTTGACTGACCAAATGGCATCCTCCAACTAATGCTGGTGGCAGGAGCTTCAGCTGCCTCCAGCTTAATGACATCAGCCTTTCTAGTTAGAATGTAGCCGGTGTAGATATCCTAGTTTCACAGTGATGATTTGGGCCGAGTGCTCGCATTAAATAGGCACCTGGTTCCAGCAGTTTGTGGGGTTTGATGATGCATTTTTAAAATGAAGCCATGCCAGCGCCAGTGCCAGCACCAGCCTGTGCTTCCCCGCAGACACTGCTGCTGTTCTGCTTGTCCTGGCATGGGAGCCGTCCTCGCGTGGGAGGTGCTCTGGTGTGGGAGCTGTCCTGGCGTGGAAGGTGCCCTTATGTGGGAGCTGTACTGTATGGGAGCTGTCCTAGTGTGGGAAGTGTCCTGGTATGGGAGCTGCCCTGGCGTGGGAGGTGTCCTGGCATGGGAGGTGTCCTGGTGTGGGAGCTGCCCTGCATGGGAGCTGCCCTGGCGTGGGAGGTGTGGCAGCGGTGCTGGGCCTGGGCCTCCTGTGCTCTGCACTGTACCCTTGGCTGCCATGAGCATGAACACCCCACGGGGAGAGCGAGCTCAGCACCCGGCGGGCCTGATGGCACAGTCACCTGCATCGTGTCTTAGCTTTCTCCTTCATGTTGAAGGAGTGATGGGGACAGTGAGGGATGGAGTCCCCACACTCCAGCCTGCCCTGCTCAGTCACGGGCTCTGGTACGGGCCGCTCTCCCCCGTACTGGACAGCCTGGGTGCCCACCCTGGCCCCCAGCTCTCCGCCAGCCCAGGGTGCCTGCCTTCCTCCCTCCCTTCCCCATACCCAGTCCTGCCATCTCCCAGCTGTATGGTCCATGCAACCCCACAGGGAGAGCCTTGTCGGCTGTCCTCAGACCCCAGGCTGTCCCCTGATGTTGCTGCCTCGTCAGATTCTAAGCACACTGTGGCCCAGCCAGACCCAGGACGCTGCTCTGAAGGAAGCACTGGTGGGAACCGCGACGCTTGCTCCTTCACGCCTCATCTCTGGCTGCTTTCCCCACGGGCAGAGCTGAGGGGTCACGGTGGAGATTGCCCGGCCCTCAAAGCCCCACACGTTCACTCTCCAGCCTATTACACACAGCATTTCTCAAGGTTGTAGGACAGTGCTTCTCCAAGAGCGGCCCTGAGCGGCAGCTGGAGGTTGTTAAAAATGCAGACTCCTGGGCCCCACCCAGAGGTTCACAGCATGCCCTGGAGGTGAGGCACACAAGCCCTTAGGAGCAGCCCCCAGGGACCTTGATGGCCCTGGAGCTGGGCATCACTCACAGCTGCAGCCCCAGAGCTCCTGAAGACAAACCCAGCCCCCTGCCCGCTGGGAGCTCCTCCACAATAGACACCCAGGAGACGCCTGCTGGCCGAGTGGCGGCAGGGAAGGTAGAGGACTGCAGGGTGTCAGAAATGGCACATCTGCATCAGGAGACACCCTGGGTGCAGGAGGAGGCTTCACTGGAAAGCACTGCAACAACATCATCAATACAGGGAAACAAGAATTCCATCCCAAGTCTGCCTTTGCCTCCACCCGTCTCACATACCTCAGCCCTCCTGTGACTGCAGCAACGTGAGCAGTAACCACAGCACAGGCTGCTTAGCTGCTGGGTGGAAGAAGAGAAATTTCAGGAAAATGGGAAGAGATAGCCTGTTTCCTCCCCAGCTCTAAGCTTTCAACCTATAACTGTAACTACTCCCTACTCTGATCTTTTGGGATTTGCTGATAATAAAGGAAGATGATTGAAAATCTGCTTAAGATTTTGTCTTTTTTATGTCCTGCTTGTCTGGGGCCCCCAAGGGATGTGACTTCAGGGTCTCGCTGCAGAGCCCTCAGCCCCACCCCCACCCCCCCACCGTGTGTCCCAGGGATGTGCTCACGTCACGAGGACCAGCCCTTTGTGTCATGTCCTGAAGTCAGACTTGCCTGTCAGCCTTGCCGTCTGCTTGGCATTATTAATTTTCCCATAAAGTGTAAAATCTGGGTAAGGATGGATATTCGTAAGGGACGTAACCAGGTGAGAGTCGCTGCAACTCAAATGAGGTGTGTGTTTTCTAAAGCTGATTTAGCGTTACTGTTCTCCTGTAGGGAAAACTGCTTTTGGTATCTCCACAGCGCCTGGTTTTGGAATTTCTCCGTGGAGTTTTGTAACTGTGGTGTGAAGCGAGCTTTAAAGTCTGTGTTCCTTTGAGCACTCAGAGCCCTTCCATACCACAGAGCTGGGAGATGGGTGAAGGCTTTGAAAGGAAGCAGCACAGCTCACAACACATTCTGTGGCAAAACCTCCAGAGAGAGTCTGATGCAGCTGCCCTGCAGCTCAGTGTGCCTGTGGCCCTGGCCGTGAGCCTGGCAGCCCATGGGGTAGGGCCCATATTTAGAGTCTCATTTCATCTTGCAGTCAGAAGGGTGGCTTTGTACAGAAGACCTTGGATGGAGGGGACTCATCCACCACTTGGAAGGTGCCATCCCCAGCTGGTGGTTGGGAACATGCAGGAAGACAGAGGAGACCCCACCCTCTTGCTGATGGGGTCTTACTGTTGTATGATGCCTCCAAGCCTCAAGACCCCCAAGCTCACAGCGATTCCTTGCTAGAGAAGCAAAGCAGCATTACTATGCGATTTTCAGAGGAAATAAGTGGAAACATACGACTTCATATCAGAGGGATTTAGGTAAACTGAGGCACAGGAGGAAAGCCCTTCCCTGCGTGAGGTGAAAGAGCTTGGCAGGACCTTTCCCTGAACGAAACTCTTCTGCACGCAGTCCTGCCCACCCACCTTTTCCCTTTTAAAAAACACTCTCTCTAAGAACTGGGAATGGCCACGTAATTTCTTATTCTAAAATAACACAGAAGACAGTGCCATTCCCATGCTCTGGGATAATTTCAATTTTAAATGTGCAATTTCTCCTCTCTTAATAGAAGTAAGATTTCTTTTATCTGTAATTAAATCCAGAATATGTTATTTTTTGAAGGTCCTCATGGAGTTTTGACTTTATTCTTCTCAAAATGAGTAAGAGTTCCGAGTGTCAGTTTAGTGAATGACTCAGCTCATTATCCTCTGGCTGTGAAACCCAGACCCTGAGCACGTGGATCTGACCTGTGGGGGCCGTGTTGCTGCTGCAGCCCCCGCCCACGCCCCGGGTCTCTGCCCTTCCGGCTGTAGCCTGTTCATACGGGGCTTTCGGCATTCACCTGAGACTCGGCTCTGACTTGGTCAGATGGCCACTGAGCACAGCTGCCCTGGAGGCCCATATTCTGGAATCACGTCCCGGCTCACTGCGGGGCAGTGCCCGTTGCATTTTGGGGTGAGTGTTCGGTCAGCCTTACAGGACTCTCCTGTGATCTTCCATCCTGGGTTTCCATGAGGGGTGCAAGGTAAGAAACTCGCTGGGAAAACTCACCCAAAGCTGCTGAGCAGGCTCCTCCAAGTCTCTCAGCTGAGACAGCTGAAAGCATCCTGGGGCTCAACGCCAGAAAGGAAGGAAGTCGATGTTCCTGCATGGTGAGCCCCATGGTTTCCGGTCAGCCACATGGTTCCCGGTGAGCCCTGTGGTTCCTGGTGAGCTGCGTAGTTCCTGCCACCAGATAGTCAGAGCCACTTTTTGCATCACGCGTTTCTCTTGTCCTGAGCCAGGAATGTCACTCTCAGATTTTGTGCTCACCTGCTTAGCTTCTCTCACCCAGAATGTGCCAGATTACAGTAAATTACCAAATACATGGCCCCATTTTTCTGCCTGTCTTCCCTGGATTATTTGTTTCTCAGCCTTGGTCTCCATGAAGCCAAGAATTTATACCTGAGCCGCCTGCAGCCCCTTTGGAGGCAGGTGAAGCATCTGTCATCCATGGAATTGTCCTCTCTGTGCCCCGTCCCCAGGAGGTCCTGCCACTCCTTCCCCCAGGGAACCCGCCAGCCAGCACGTCACGTGCAGTCATCACAGAGCCATGTGCAGTCATCACAGAGTCACACACACTCATCACAGAGTCACACGCACTCATCACAGAGTCACACGCAGTCATCACAGTTACACACTCATCACAGAGTCACGCGCACTCATCACAGAGTCACGCACTCATCACGGAGTTACGCACAGTCATCACGAAGTCACACACACTCATCACAGAGTCACGCAGTCATCATAGAGTCACACTCATCAGAGTCACACTCATCACAGTGTCACG
>CAUYQU010023469.1:0-34470 GCA_963574635.1 Cheracebus regulus | reverse complement strand
GTTGATTTAGAACTTCTGTCATTAAATCTAAACTAAATAAATGTGAGGAAGGACAGTTATTGAAGGGCTGCATAGCAACAATGGTCCTCTGAGAGCAGCTGACTTGTTCACTGTACTTTGTGTGTGGAGGGTATTTATTCATCTGTCACAGGGACAGGGTTTGCAGGACAGGCCCCCGCAGGTGGTGATCAATCTCTCAAAGCAATCCACATGCCTCAGCCTCCCAAGGTGCTGGGGTAAGAGGCGGGAGCCTCCATGCCCAGCCAGCCTTGTTCTAGCAGCCTGCACTGAACCTGTCTGACTCTTCCAGATGACACTGGTTGGAGAGGGCAGTCAGGATGGGCAGCATCACTCTTTAAGCTGTGTGAAAGGGCAAGTTTTGCCCAGTAGCAAATTCTCTCCAGATTAAGAGTTTTGTGATTGGCAGCCATGGTGAACTAGAGAGACACATCCTCCAGGGAAAGCCTGCACCTCCCCCAAGGTGTCTGTGCTGGCTTGTGGGGCCTTTGACCACTGCTTTCCATCTGGGATTCTGTGTTCACAGGGGGAGTAAAAGACCTGAGAAACACCACGCAGCATGACTTGGTCCTCATGGTCTCTTCTCCCCTGTAATTGTAGGTTGCCTCAGGAAAAGAGCCTATATTCTGCGATGACTGACTCACTGACAAAAAATCCAGATTAAAAAAAAGCAGAATTTTCCTGTTGCCTTCAATCTGATTCCAGCTTCATGCTGGGCACAAGGTGGGGGTGGTGAAAGGAGCGATTTTTGCAGGTGAAGAACCCTGGCCTCATTGTACCGTCCCTGGAGCAGCCATGTTCCTCTAGGTGGGTGGGTTTGTATTCATGAGACTCTGGGTGGTCTTCATGGATGTCATGCGGTGTGACTGAATGTGTATGGGAGTGTGTGGGTGGGAATGTGTTTCTCAGGAGACGTGTCCCACCTACACAGCACAGGTGCCACATCAATGTCCTCTAGGGGAACCCCACAGCCACTGAGTGCTTTCCATATGTTGACACATTCATGGCTCACCACAGCCTTGCCCGGGGCTCACTTTCCAGTCCCATGCCTCGGAAAATGAGGCACAGAGAATGACCCATGCTCCTGAGCTTCTCTGTGAAAGAGATACAGGGTGAGTGAGGGGCGGGGCCCTGTGTGGAAGCTCAGGACCACTGGATGGCATTCCTCACTCAGCAGCAGGCTCATGGGTTGCAGGGCAGGGGTGATCCAGCCTCATGCATATGTCTGGAAGTACCAGGGCATGCGGAGTTCCAAGACACCACCCGTGGTTAAAAGGCGGCCCCTGTGCTCACATTGCCCAGGTCATCTGTGCATATATCCCAGATTTTCACCCAGCCATCAGCCTAAAAAGTCCAAGTCATGGAAACAGAGTAGAAGGGTGGTGTTGGAGAGTGAAGAAAATGGAGAGGTGGTGAAAGGGCACACACTTTAAGTTCTGTGATGAGTACCTTCTAGAGACCTGGCACACAGCATGGCAACCATAGTTCATAGTGATGAACTGCACACTTGGAATCTGTTGAGAAAGTGCACCTGGAATATTCTCACCACACATACACAAATGGCAACAAGGTGAAGGGATGGATATGTTTTTGAGCTTGATGGTGGTCAATATTCCACATTGTTTGCATATATCAAAACTTCACATTGTGTACCTTATATATACACATTTTTAAATTTTTCAATTATGTCTCAATAAAGCCAGGAAAAAATCCTCAGAAATATTCAAATTCTGTGAGCTATACATCCTAGAAGTGATGAGTTAGAACCGGCAGGACCCCTGGTGATCAGTGAGGCCCATCAGCCTGGCTGAAGCGCCCCAGTTCAGCAGAGTTAGAGCATCAGCTCCTGGCCCATACCTCCCTCTGCAAGGAGCTGCCCTTCAAGCCTGTGTGCTTTAAACCTTCATTTTCTACTTACTGTGTCACAAATCCCAAAGCATGTTAAACACACTGCATCCACAGTATCACTTTTTATTTCTACATAAAAATTACATTGGGTTACTATTGTTAAAAACTGAGGCGACTTCCAGCTTTTTTGCTATTCTCAATAGTATCATCAGTGAACATTCTTATGGATAAGTTTTGAAGCATACCCTTAGTTTTCAGGATAAATTACCAGAAATGGAGTTATTGAGTCAAAGGATAGTCTGTTTTTTAAAGGCTTTCTATTTGTATAGGCAGTGTACCCTCCATACCATTAAAGTAGAAGATCCTGTTTTAATAGCAATAATTTCTGTGTCCTCACCAAGACTGAATGTTTTTCTTTTGTTTTTCTTTTTTTTTTTTTTTTTTTTGAGACAGTCTTGCTGTGTTGCCCAGGTTGAAGTGCAGTGGCACGATGGCTCACCACAACCCCTGCCTCCCAGGTTTGAGCAATTCTTCTACCTCAGCCTCCTGAGTAGCTGAGACTACAGCCACATACCACCATGCCAGGCTAATTTTTGTATTTTTAGTAGAGACAGGGTTTCACTATGTTGGCCAGGCTGGTCTTGAAATCCTGATCTTGTGATCTGCCCACCTTGGCTTCCCAAAGTGCTGATATTACAGCCATAACCCACTGTACCTGGATGAATGCCATTTCTTTTTCTTTTCTTTTTTTTTTTTTTTGAGACGATTTGTGGTCTTTCTCCCAGGCTGGAGTACAGTGGCTTGATCTGGGCTCAATGAAACCTCTGCCTTTCAGGTTTAAACAATTTTCTTGCCTCAGCCTTCTAAGTAGCTGGCATTACAGGTGTCCACCACCATACACAGCTAATTTTGTACTTTTAGTAGAGACAGGGTTTCACCATGTTGATCAGCCTGGTCGCCTGGTCTCAAACTCCTGACATCAAGTGTCCCACCAGTCTCAGCCTCCCAATGTGCTGGAAGTACAAGTGTGAGCTACCATAAGTGCTCCTCCCATTTTAATGGTTCTTTCCAAATTGGGTTGGTAGAAAAGTAAGCTCACTGGGTGTTTTTGTTTGTTTGTTTTTTGTTTTGTTTTGTTTTGTTTTTTTTGAGACAGAGTCTTGCTCTGTCACCCAAGCTGCAGTGGTGTGATCTTAGCTCTCTTCAAAAATTATACTATTTTTGAAACCTTGTAAAGGAACTGATGTTCTGTATGTAAAGTTGCTATATTAGTCCATTTTCTCACTGCTATAAACACATACCCAATACTGAGTAATTTATAAAGAAAAAAGTTTTAATTGTCTCATAGTTCTACATGGCTGGGGAGGCCTCTGGAAATTACAATCACAGTGGAAGGTGAAGGGTAAGCAAGGCATGTCTTACCATAACAAACCAGGAGAAAGAGTGACTGCAAGGGAAGCTGCCTTTTTTTTTTTTTTTTTTTTTTTTGAGACAGAGTCTCACTCCATCACCAGGCGCCAGGCTGGAGTTCAGCAGTGCAACCTTGGCTCACTGCAACCTCCGCCTCCTGGGTTCAAGCAATTCTCCTGCCTCAGCCTCCCAAGTAGCTGGGACTACAGGTGCACACCACCATGCCCAGCTAATTTTTTTGTATTTTTAGTAGAGAGAGGGTTTCACCATGTTGACCAGGATGGTCTCAATCTTTTGACCTCATGATCCACCCGCCTCAGCCTCCCAAAGTGCTGGGATTACAGGTGTGAGCCACCATGCCTGGCCTAAAACTAAATTTTTAAAAAAATGTAGGCGCAGTGCTTACACCTATAATCCCAGCACTTTAGGAAGCCGAGGCAGGCTGATCAACTGAGGTCAGGAGTTCAAAACCAGCCTGGCCAACATGGTGAAACCTCATCTCTACTAAAAATATGAAAATTAACCAGGCATGGCGGCAGACACTTGTAATCCCAGCTACTTGGGAGGCTGAGGCACGAGAATCACTTGAACCTGGGAGGTGGAGGTTGTGGTGAGCCAAAATCACGCCACTACACTCCAGCCTTGCCACAGAGCAAGACTCCGTCTCAAAAAAAGCAGTGCTCACATAATTCAAATGTCTCCCAAAGCAGAGGATATTGAAAGATAGGTAGGGGTGCATCAACTTTTCCAGGTGACTTGATTAGTGTTACAATGAACTCCTCCACTTGACACATCAACAGACTGAAGCCCTTCGATTTTAGGGCAGTCGCACCTCCCAGCTTCGTGCCATTCTCTGACTCTGGTCTGCTTTCCCCAGTGTCTTGACTCACCATAAGACTGACACACCACATGCACCAGGGGATAAGACTTCCAGAGGACGCGGTCGCACCAGGAAGGCAAGTTGTACTTCATCTGCAAATCAAAGGCACAGGCTTTGCAAAATGCCTCTTACTTTTTTTTTTAAATCAGTGAAAGAAAAGATTAACTGGTGGCCTCTATAATTTTCAAATTAATTGGCTGTTACCTTTTTATAGAATTTCCTCATAGGTGGCTTTTCACATGCCTCAAGTCCCGACTCCACTGCCATGCCCCACACTTTCAGACATCCTGGCCTTCCACTCTAGAATAAGATAACTCACCTTGCTGTGTTCCCTCACCTATCCTCCTGGCTACTTCAGTATCCCTTGTATTCACCTTGTCTTACTTTCTTTCTGACCCAGATGAACCCACACCTGTATTTTCAACCCAGTCTCTACTCACTTTCTGCAGCCACTTACTTTAATAACACACTCCAGCTCCCACTCCTGCTTCCCTATTCATCCACCTGTCCACCTCTTCATCTCCCCATCTATCCATCTACTCATTCACCCATCCATCCACCTACCTACCTATCCATTTATCCATCCACTCATCCACTCATCTACCTATTCATCCATCTATCCATGCACCCATCCATCCAACCACCTATCTATTCATCCATCCACCCATCCACCTATTCATCCATTCATCCATCCACACACCCATCCATCCATCCACCCACCCACCTATTCCTTCATCCATCTACCACCCATCCACCCACCCACTTTTTTATTCATCCATCCACCCATCCACCGATCCTTCCATTTCTCCCTCCCTCCCTCCCTCCATCCATCCCTCCACCCACCTACCCATGTGCCTATTCACCCATCCATCTATTCATCCGTTTATCTACCTATCCATCCATCCATCCACCCCTCCACCCACCCATCCACCCATTCACCCACCCATCCCCCTATCCCTCTATTTATCCATCCGTCCATCACTCCACCCACCCACACATCCATCCATCCATCCATCTCTCCACCCGCCTACCCATTCACCTATTCACTCATCCATCTATTCATCCACTTATCCACCTAGCCATCCATCCACCCATCCATTGACCCATTCACACACTTGCCCACCTACTTAGCCAGTCACTCAAACGGTATCTATTAATACTATATGACAAGCCTTCTCCAGGGACTCAGGCTGCAGTGGTGAGCAAGATGTCCACTGGGTGGGATAGACAAGGCAAACTGGCAAGAACAACACTCTTTTATCAATATCCTTATCCTCTCATGTTCTAGCTCTTCCTTCTTGACCTCTGTCATCTCCTTCAATTACTTTTCTCTTTTCTTCCTTTTACCAATTTTCTTTCAAGAATGTTTTATTTTCATTGCCTCTGCTTCTGAACCACTCACTTAAAAAAAAAAATCTTTAGGTAGAACTTACATAAAGTGTATTAACCATAAGTGTATAGTCCCGTGAATTTTTACATTTGTATACACTCACCCACTACCCAGAGCAAGATACAGAAAAGCCCCATCATCCTACGAGTTCCCTCACACCCCTTCCTCGTCAATACCATAGCCCCGTAAAGGTGAGCATTACTGCGACTAACATCTCCACTGATTAACTGATATGATCGTATATAAATGGACTCGCTCAGTAGATACTGTTTTACATTGGACTCTTTCAGCCCCTTTGTTGCATGTAAAATTTCCATGGTCTGTAACTATCACATTCATCTACTCTACTGTTAATGGACACCGGCTGTTTCCAGTTTTGAAGATTATAAATAAGGCTGCCATAAACATTCTTTCTTCTTTTTTTTTCCTTGACATGGAGCCTCACTCTGTCGCCAAGGTTGGAGTGCAATGGCGCAGTCTCGGCTCACTGCAACCTCCGCCTCCTTCTGAATTACAGTAAGCTAAGGTTAATTTATTATTGAAAAAAAATTTTTTTTAATTAATGTAGAGTAGCCTAAGTGTACAGGGTTTGTGAATTCGACAGCAGTGTACAGTAGTGTCCTAGGCTTTCACACTCACTCACCACTCGCCCACTGACACCCAGAGCAACTTCTAGTCCTGCGAGCTCCATTCATGGCAAGTGCCCTATACAGGTGGACCATCTTTTCTTTTCTTTTTTTTTTTTTTTTGAGACAGAGTCTTGCTCTGTCACCCAGGCTGGAGTGCAATGGTGCAATCTTGGCTCACTGAAACTTCTGCCTCCTGGGTTCAAGAGATTCTCTTGCCTCAGCCTCCCGAGTAGCTGGGGTTACAGGCCTGTCCCACCACGCACCACTAATTTTTGTATTTTTAGTAGGAACACGGTTTCACCATGTTGGCCTGGCTGGTCTCGAACTCCTGATCTCAAGTGATCCACCCAGCTCGGCCTCCCAAAGTGCTGAGATTATACGCACGAGCCACCACATCCAGCACATTTTTTTCTTTTTATACCGTATTTTTACTGTACTTTTTAATGTTTAGATACACAAAAACTTATCATTGTGTTGCAATTGCCCACCGTATTGAGTAAAGTAAAATGCTCTACAGGTTTGTAGCCTGGGAGCAATAGGCCACAGCGTCCCCATAGTTAAGTGATACATCACTATTTTCAGCTGCCTTCTGGATATTTTCTGTGTCCTTCCACTAATGTCATACAATCAATAAGTCTGAAAACAAGTTCTATTTTTTCCCCTTCAAGCCAGCTCCACCTTGTGATTTTCCTGTTTTTATCAATGGCAATCAGGTCTTCCAATATATCCTGCTTCCCCCCTTTCTCTTTTTGTTTTAGATGGAGTTTCTCTTTGTTGCCTAGGCTGGAGTACAGTGGCAAAATCTCAGCTCACTGCAACTTCCACCTCCTGGGTTCAAGCGATTCTCCTGCCTCAGCCTTCTGAGTAGCTGGGATGACAGGCGTGCACCACCACGCCCGGCTAACTTTGTATTTTTAATAGAGATGGGGTTTCTCCATATTGGTCAGGCGGGTCTCGAACTCCCGACCTCAGGTGATCCTCCCGCCTCCGCCTCCCAAAGTGCTGGGATTACGGGTGTGAGCCACCATGGCTGGCCGCTTTTCCCCTTTCTGTCATTTTCACTGTTTTTTCCCTGATTTGGCCCTCGCTGTCACTCAGCTGGACATGCACGATGGCTTCCTCACCGGTGCCCCTGCAGCCTCCTCATCCTTTACCACAATGCCCACCGCAGTTCTGCACATGCCACTCTGATGCACCAGTGCCCAGCAGAGCTTGCAGTGGCCTCCTGTGGCCTGTCATGCCTGGCATCTAGGACTTCCCGCTCTCCCATCTCAGGCCCTCATCGGCCTCAAACTCACATCAAACCAAACCATCCTTCACCAGCCTGCACAGGGGTCCCCATGGACCTGCTCTGACAGTGCCTTTGGGCCAGGTGACCCCATCCACAAAGCAGGCAGTGGACCCTGCAGAAGAGGGTGCCCCGTCCTGGGGGGTCCCAGCCTCATTGGTGGCAGCGGTCTGGGGCCGCCTCCTGTCCTCAATTCTGTTCTCCTCCTCTCCTGCTCTGCTCTGAAATCCACCCAGCGCTTGGCCTTCATCTCCCACGTCCAGTTCTTCACTTGCCCCTGCGCCCAGATGGGGCCTAGAACTCTTTCAGATGACACTTTGAATGTGTACTCCATTTCCCTAAGCTTCTAGCGGGCCTGAGAACCTCACTGTCCCAGCCATTCGATCCTTGAACCCTGCCAGGGGCTGGCTTCCCTGATCCTTCCTGGCCCTGGTGTTGTCATATTCTGGCTCTGGCTACAGCGAGTTGGATATTTGTCTTGTTTTTCCTACTGTGAAGACCCTGGAGCAGACATCTTTGCTCTCCCATCACCTAGGAGAGTGCCTAACCCATAACAGGCCATCAGGAAATATCTTTGAAGAAATGAATAAATATTTTATTGCATCTTTCCCCAAACACTATTCCTTGGAACACAAGTGGCCTCATAAGATATTAATAGGTATTCCATGAACAACTAACTGAGTTTGGCACACAGATTTTTTCATGGAGAACCACAGTGCTCTTAGGCCCATAAAAGCTCTGATAAGTCCTGCAGTGAAGAAACCTGCTTAATGTTAATTCACTCAGTAGTTTAGCAAATTTATTTTATCATGAGACTTTAAAAAAAAATGATCTTCAGAACCCAGTTAAGGAAATAATACTTTAAAATCCTCTCAGCATCTTAGAGTATCTGGACCAAAGGTAAATCACAAGGGTTATTTTCCCAGCTCACTGCAGGGCACAAGTGTGGTTGCCCATTTGCTCTGTGACACAAATCAAAATGTGCTTTCTTTCTTTTTTTTTTTTTTTGCCTAATGGATGAAGACACTCTCTGTTCACCTTTTGGGAACAGACACGAGCTGGGAGGAGATGGAGGCCGGAGAGGTGTCTGTGAAGAGAACTCACCCCTGTCGCCTTCTGCTTGGTGTAGGCGTATTTGTCCCGAGTCCATCTTTCAAAACGGTAAGTGGGGGCAAACGTGATTTCTTCCTCCTCTGAAACGAGAGACTTTGGTTTCAATTCTGATTCCCCAGGTTTTGCATCTGGCCAACTTTCCCCATTCACCTGGTGAAGAAATCGGGGGAAAGGGGATGAAAGGATGTCTGGAAAGGCTGCAAGAAAAGAGGCTGCTGCTCTTACCGAAGTGCAGGAAGACCTTCTGCTCCTTCCTCTCTGTGAGCAGCTGGTCGTGGCACAGGAGGTCTGCATACTGCTGCTGCTTGATTTTCTGGATGATGGTTTCTGCCTCCTAGAACAAGAATATGGCCAGGCCTCTGGTGAAAAGCCCTGCAGATCCAGGCCTGGCAAGCTTCGGGCTGGGGGTGGGCAGCTGGATGACCCGGGCTACAGAGTGACGGTGGGAGGGTGGCTGTGACAGTTATGGGAACCAGGCATAAGCACAGGGGACCTGTGAGGAGCGGCTGAGGCTCAGTAATGGGAACAGTGTTGAGCCCCCAAAGGAAACAGCCGCCTCGGCCCACTCGGTTCACGTGTCTCTACGACCACCCGCCCGGAGCTGACTCAAGGGAGGCTCCATCCCTGCAGCCCAGCCCAGCGCCAGGCGGGCAGCCCTTACCCAGGTAGGCAGGTCCACTCGGTAGTTAAGATCCCCAAGCCAGAAGAGGTGCGTGAAGCGGTGAGTGATGTTAAAGGGGCTCAGCTTCTTGTCGCCCAGGGCCAGGAACCGGAGAATGTTCATATAGTTTTGGTTTCGCCTAATGCAAGGAAAAAGCAGCCATCTAACACAGGGTCACTAGTCCCCCTCCACTGTGGCACGAAGTCACTCCTGCCATAGGTGGTGGGGGCGGGGGGAGGAGCATAGCAGTGGAGGGAGTGAGACTTAGCCCTTCAGCCTGGCTGCAGCAGACCACCTTAGCATGCAAATACAGCACGGCCAGGAAGCAAAGGGCATTTGAGGCCACCTGGGTGCACAGAGGGCAGGGGCCCAGGAGCAGCTGCATCTGCTCAGCAGAGAATCAGACAGTGAGGATTCTACAGATGAACGTCTTCATTCCTGGGCCCCAGCTAGGCCTGATCAGCGTGGATTTGTAAGGAGGCCCCAGAAGAGGCTTTCTGCTTTAGAAACAGTGCTAGTTAGGGGTCCATCAGGCTAATGACACAAGGAAATGTTTTATGTGACTTTTAGACAAAATTCTTCCACACCTGAGGTCACTGTTGTGCTGCAGTTGCTTTTAATGAGACTGTGGTGAGCCCTGAAAGGCCACAGGACACCCACAAGGTCAAGGGCAAGAGCTAAGAGGTCCTTCTGAGCACACCTTCTTACGAGATATGAGGCATGTCTGGGTAGATAACCCAGAAGCACACTCCTGGGGGGAAGGAGTTCCATTACCTGAGTTTCTTTTCACTTCCTGAAGTCAAATGGCTGTTGACAAACCCCAAGGAGGTTCCATTGAACATGAATGACACCCCCACGGCTCCCTTGTTCCCTAAAACAAAGAGCAGAAAGAAGAATCAAAATATCAAACAGACATACTTGCCAAGGGGCCAGAAATCCCAGGAAGGCAGGCTGAGAGAGGCAGGCGAGGAGGAGCTGGCCAGAGGAAATGCATCGGGGTTGTGCAGGGCGGGAGACGCTGGGTTCTGAGCGGGGCAGAGGAAGGTGGCTGCTGCGATCCGCCCCTGGCATCTCTCTCTAAAGTGACCAGTATGCTAAGCGGGCAGCCAGAAGCCCTGGGAAGATTCAGAAGGTTCCAGCCTGGGTGGGCTGATCTTCCTTCCAGCGAAATCAAGGTTCCTAGGGAAACCAAAAACCCACACTGAGATCACACCTTTTTATGCCAACGTTCTGATCCATTCTAGACCAGTGGTTCCCAAAGGGAGTTCCCTGGGCCAGCAGCTGCACACCACGTGGGAGCTTGTTAGGACAGCCCCACCCTAGACCTACTGAATCTGAAACTCTGGAATGGGGCCCAGTAATCTGTTTGACAAGACTGCCAGGGTCAGCGGTGGGCGAATGCTGGTTCACTGCCAGCTACAAATGGTTTTACATTTGTAAATGGTTAGAAACAAATCAAAAGAAAAACAGTCTTTTGTGATGTGTGAAAATATGACATTCAAATTTCACTATTCAGAAAGAACGTGTTATTGGAACACAGTCCTTCCTGTTCTCCTCAGGACTGTTGCTGGCTGCTTTCAGGCTACGAGGGCAGAGCTGAGGCCCTGTGACAGTTGTTAGCCCGAACAGCCTAGAATGTTCACCATGTGGCCTTCTTTGGAAAACATTTGTCAACCCCTGTTCTAGATGATTCTGACACATGCAGGTGAGAACCTGCTGTGTCCAATGTAGGCACAGGCCACATGTAACTACCAGACACCTGAAATGTGGCTGGTACCAAATGAGACAGGTTGTGAGTGTAAAATACACATCAGAATTGTGGCATTGGTAAGAAACACAGACTGTAAAATATCTAATAATTTTTTACATTGAATATCTATTGAAATAATCGCATTTCGGATGGATGAAGTTCAATAAAATCTATGACTGAAATTAATTTCATTTATTTCCTTTTGAATATGGCCACTAGAAAATTTGATCTATTAATCATAATAGATCAAATTGTAATCTATTTGATCATAACTCTATTTATTTATGATCTGTTTGGCTCCCATTTTCTTTCTTTCTTTTTTTTGGAGGTGGAGTCTCACTCTGTTGCCCAGCTTGGAGCACAGTGGGGCGATCTCGGCTCACTGCAACCTCCATCTCTCGGGTTCAAGCAGTTCTCCTGCCTCAGCCTCCTGAGTAGCTGAGACTACATGTGCACATCGCCACACCTGGCTAATTTTTTAGGAGAGACGGGGTTTCATGGTGTTGCCCAGGCTGATCTCAAACTCCTGAGCTCAGGCAATCCACCTGCCTCAGTCTCACAAAGTGCTAGGATTACAGGTGTGAGTCACCGCACCCTGCAGTGGTCATAACCCTGGGATTCCGGCAAGGCCTCTCTCTTCGCCCCTCAGATGTCAGTCGCACTGCCCTTCTCAGGGAGGCCCTTGACCTCTGCTCTCTGCCCAAGCCACACACTCCTTCGTCAGCACGCTCCTCCCAGGAGCCAGCTTCTTTTCCTCCTGTCTGCCCATGCAATGGCTGTCAGGTCCACATGAGCAGAGCTCCTGCCTGCTCAGGAGCCGACCCAGTGCCCAGCCCCGAGGACAGGATGACCAGGAACTGGAGTGGTAGCTGCAGGCAAGGCCTGGCTGAGGCCGTGGTTTTATGTGGCCCCATGAGGTCTGAGCGTATTCCGCACACTGGGGCAGGGGCCGGTGAGTGGGGCTGGAAGCCCAGGGAGCGATGGAATCCAGACCCGGGGCGGTTCCTGGGCAGCAGGAGGGCGTGGGTGCAGCCAGGACAGCCACAAAGCCCCACCCTTCCACTGTGGCAGGAAGGAAGTGGGACGAGTTGGGGTGGACGTGGACAGTTTGTGGTTTGTCAGCAAAAAAGCTGAGAGAGCTTTTCACATTCAGTTGCAGCAATTCTATTTCCTTTTCTCTCTGGGACTCTGTCCTATTCCTGACTCCACCGACTCCAGTCACCAAAAACCACTGGCCTCACCCCTGATGCCAGTTCTGGAGCCCTGTGTGTGCACCGCCCCACGTCCATACACACATACACACACACATACACACACATACACATAGACATACACACACACACACATACAGAGCCTCTAGCACTTATGGACATGCACTTGAACACCCACTCTCACATACCCAGACTCTCATAAACACTCACAAACACACATGCATGGACTCACACACACAGACACACGCTCATAGATATGGGGTTGTACGCTCATACAGGAACTCACATACACAGACTTACAGAAGCACACACAAACACATGCGTGAACACACACACACATACAAACACATTCATAGATATGGGGTGGAACACTCACACAGGGACTCACATATATAGACTCACATAAACACACACAAACACACTTGCATGGACTCACACACACAGACATTCACACACTAGTAGATATAGGGTGGCACACTCACACACAGACTCACATAAACACGCTCACAAACACATTTATAAACTCTCATACCCCTACACGGGCTTAAACACTCACATGCACGCTCTCACGCACTCACACAAACTCACATACAGACCTACTCACACACACACTCTACAGACACACACACAGGCTCGCACTCCCATACTCATGAAATCTACCTGCCCTTGTTTCTGCTCTCTAAAGTCAGCGATTCTCCACTGACACCAGTCTTTCCAGATCTAACCTGGTGTACAGGGGCCGAGGGCAAGGGCTTATGAGGAAGGTCTCACTGAAACACAGCCATCCCATCCGCTTTCTGGGCTGACCATGGCTGCTTTCCCGCCAGAAAAGCAGAGAGGAACAGTGTGAAAATAACCTGCAAAGCCTGAAATATTTACAACTGGGCCCTTTCCTGTAAAAGTTGGCAAATCCCTGTTCTAGGTTCTCACCAATTAAAGTGGGTCCCACGGGCCAACCAGCAGCGCTGAAGTCACCTGGGAACCTTTCTGAAACTTGGAGCCCTGGGCTCCACCCAAGATCTCTGAGTCAGAACCTGCATTTTAGCTAGATCCCTGGGAGCGCTGGTGTAAACCCTGAGTGAGTTTCAGCCAGGGAGACCAACCACCCCTATTTGTTGAGGATTGAGCAGGGATCTGAGGATGCAAGGCTCTCCGTTTTCAACCCGGGTGGGACCAGGATGACGTGGTTGCGTGAGCAGAAGCAGAGGGTGTGGGAAGAACCCAGGCTCCCCGCCCGGCTCACCCAGCGTGTTTGCGATGCCTGTCTTCACGTTATCAGTACAGATGTGGCTGATCCGATTCTCGTGCTCGGGCTTGGCCAGCACCACGATGCGGATGTTCCAGAGCGTGTGGATGGCGACCTGGTGGGAGGACCACATTGCAATACTCGGCCCGAGTGTAGAGAGTGAACCAGGGCACAGTGATCCACACCCAGCCCCAGCTCCTAGGTATGGGGTACCCTGTCTGTAATCCCAACCCTTCAGGAGACTCCCAGTGATACCTGATAGGGGAGACAAAGCATCCTAAAGATGAGAACCGGCGCTGACCAAGGGCGGGAAGATAGAGGACTCAGTGGTTTCCAGCAATACCCCATGGATCCCATTTATTGCTGAATACAGACAAATCTCTCAGTGGGGGCCCCCAGACAGCCTTGAAAACTGAGAGCTGACAGGCTGAGCCTGCCCTTGCCTCTGACACAGCCCAGCTGAGCAAAGACTCTGTCCCGGAAGCCCACCCGGGGCACGGCCAGCTGCTCACTGTTTTAAAAGTCACGCTGGTGATTTCTTGCAGGGAGTGTTTGAGGATCTCCAGCCACTCCTTCTCACTCAGGGGGTCCTCCTGGGTGCCGATCACATAAATGTCATGGGGGATGTAGTCAGCAGAGTCGTCCCGCGTCTTTCCCTGCCCCTTGGAGAGAAACCAGGACGTGATCTTCTTGGGAGGGAGGGCGTTACCTTCAACAGCAAAACCCAACACCAAGTGAGTCAAAGGCACACGTAGTCAAAGCATCAGGAGAATTCAAAACAGAGGGAAGGAGTGTGGGGGAGGTCACGTCGTCACACAAGACCATCCAAGCAGCCCAAAGAGAAGCCTGCCACGGAGCCCTGGGCACTAGCCTCACCCAGGATGTGGGTTAGGGTTGGAGCTCAGTTAAGCCTCTTTTTAAACATATCATTAAGTTTCAAGGTACAGAATCACCAGAAGATTCCCTGATGTCAGACACTGTCCTGCACTTTGAGGCTATGATAACTGAGACACAGTCCTGCCCCTCAAGGAACTCACATCCTATTCTCGAGACAGCCAAGGGAACTGACGAGTTTTGGGTGGTGGCTTCTAACCCATTGCTGGGTGACAACAAGGGCTCCCTTGCAAGACAGATCCCAGCCCAGGGCGGAGAGATGCACGGGTGTGAGCCAGAGAAACAGGAGCACCTGGAACCTCCTCCGCACTCCCATTTCAAAACCAAGTTGCAGCAGCCGAATCAAGAAATGTCGAATGGTTCACCCTGCAATGCCCTTGAAGGATGAGCAAACTTTGCTCCTCAGAGAGATGAGTATCTTGGCTAAAAAGTGCAAAGAAGCCGAGCACTGGAGTAAATGGACTGTGGCTAAATTCTGCTCCCCTGAGAGGCTCACAGTGGGTGTCCGAACCCCCTAGCTGGTGGGCCCAGCCCTCCTGCAGCATGGCCCCAGCTGGCTCCTTCCACACACTTCTGTGGGAAGGACACCCCCTGCCCTTGTGTCATGGACATTCCTGACCACGTCCAGAGGGAGGAGATCAGGCAGACTATTTTCTCTTTTCAGAGACGCTGAAAGGGACCCAAGAGGACATGTGACTCTGGGGGCACTGGCCCGGGCTCTATTCCAGGGCTGCTGTCACCCTGGGACACAAGTGACAGGGTGTCACTTCATGTCCAGGAGGCCCCTGTTGGCTGCTGCTCACCCTCTTCCTCCCAGACTCCTCTCAGGACAAAGGGCAAAGGACACGAACACCCAGTGAAATTCCATGCAACAGCTGTTTATCTGAAATTCAGATTTAACTGGATGTCTTCTATCCAATTTATTTCGACCTGAACACTTACACTAAGCAATTATTTAGGATGGGCGTGGTGGCTTACACCTATAATCCCAGCACTTTGGGAGGCTGAAGTGGGTGGATCACCTGAGGTCAGGAGTTCGAGACCCACCTGATCAACATGGAGAAATCCCATCTCTACTAAAAATACAAAATTAGCCCGGCATGGTGGTGCATGACTGTAATCCCAGCTACTTGGGAGGCTGAGGCAGGAGTATCACTTGAACCTGGGAGGTGGAGGTTGTGGTGAGCAGAAATCGCACCATTGCACTCCAGCCTGGGCAACGAGAGTGAAACTCCATCTCAAAAAATACATATATATTTACTATTATTTATATTTAGTAGAGTGCATATGTTTAGCATATAAATATACATTAGTATATAAATATACAGTATACGTGTTTAATACAAAATATATTTAGCATATTCTTAGTATTTATTATTAGCTGTATGCTCAAACTAAATAATCACTTAGTATGATTTATATTTAATATAATAATTTCATTGATATATTTAGCATATGTATATATACTACATATTCAGCATAAGGTCTATTTAGCATATATATTTAGTATTTATTTGTAGCTAAACATATATACTAAAAAAATTGTTTCTATGAAGCTAAAATTTAACTGGGCATCCTTTATCTACCTACCTACCTATCTCTCTCTCTCTCTCTCTCTCGATAAGTCTGGCAACCCTACTCAGGGGTGGATTTCTTTCTTTCAGGCCTGGGCCCCTTGGTGAGCTGCCTAAGGCTGGAGGGGTGCCCATGAGCCCCCTTCACCTAGATATTCAGACTCTTCCCCTAAAACTTTCCAATTTAGACACACAGAGCGACCCACTCCAGCTGCTCTTGGGGTACAATAGCCCCAAAGCTCATTTTCCTTGCCCGTCCTCTCAGGAAAAGGGTGGAATTCCTTAGAAAGAGGCTGAGCGGGTGGGCTGGGGGTTGGGGACAGGGCTCTGGGGCAGGAAGGAAGGGGAGATGGTTGTTGTCACTCCATCCCACCTTGAGGAGGCCTGAGGCAGGGAAGCAGAAGCAGAGGGGAACTGCGGGGAGGGGCGACTGCGGGGAGGGGCGCGCGGACCCACCCATGTTCCAGGTGCCGATGAAGATGGTGATCATGTCGGGCTCCGGCTGCTCCGAGTGTTTGTTCTTCATCTGCTGCAGGAGCTGGCAGAAGCCTTCTCTCTTCTAGGGACGGAAGGGCAGACAGACTTAGAAAGGCTTCTGCCTCCCCGCACATGACACTTTGCAAAGGGCTTGGTCAGCTTCAAGAAAACTGAGAGGAGTGTAAATCAGTGTGAACTTCGAGACAGCAACCTGGAAACACGTCTGCCCCAGACATTCCCCTGTGAGGTCGGGACTTTAAGAAAGCCATCAGGAGCTGCGCAGAGGTCCAACCCTGTCACAGCTCTGCAGCTCATGCCTCGGTACGGAAAAAATCAGAAACAACTTTACTGTCCAGCCTTAGGAGAGTCATTAGAAATGTATTATAGAGCCAAGTGCATGGCTTATGTCTGTAATCCCAGCACTTTGGGAGGCTGAGGCAGGCGGATCTCGTGAGGTCAGGAGTTCAAGACCAGCCTGACCAACATGGTGAAACCCCATCTCTACTAAAAATACAAAATTAGTGGGTGTGGTGGCACATGCCTGTAATCCCAGTTACTCAAGAGGCTGAGGTAGAAGAATGGCTTGAACCCAGGAGGTGGAGGCTGCAGTGAGCTGAGATCGTGCCACTGCACTCCAGCCTGGGTGACAGAGTTAAATTCTGTCTCAAAAAAAAAAAAAAAAGTATTATAGACCCTCCATAAATTAGAATATCATAGTGTTTAACAAGTGTGATCAACAACTATCTTGCCAACAAGGACAGGTGGCCACAATATACTGTCAAGTATGAAAAGCTAGTTGACAAATGGTGTGAGTGGCATCATTGCATTTTTAATAAAACATCTGGGCCTGGCACAGTGGCTCATGCCTATAATCCCAGCAGTTTGAGAGGCTCAGGCAGAAGGATTGTTTGAGCCCAGGAGTTTGAGACCAGCCTGGGCAACACAGGGGAACCCTGCCTCTACAAAAACACAAAAGTCAGCCAGGCATGGTGGTGCATGCCTGTAGTCCCTCCCAACTCAGGAGGTTGAGGTGGGAGGATTTCTTGGGGCCAGCAAGTTGATGTTGCTGTGAGCCATGATCTTGCCACTACACTCCAGCCTGGGTGACTGAATGAGGCCTTGTCTCAGAAAAGAAAAGAAAGAGGAAGGAAAGAAGGAAAGAGAGAAAGAGAAAGAAAGAGAGAGAGGGAGAGAAGGAGGGAGGGAGGGAGACGGAAGGAGGGAAAAAAAGGAAGGGAGGGAGGGAAGGAAGAAAGAGAAGAAAGAAAGAAAATTTAAAAACATCTGGAAGAGGCATAGTCCAAGATTAACTCATGGTATATGGATGTTTTTATTTTAAACATTCACTTGTTTGTGTTTGCCATGCCTTCACCAAGGAGAATAGATTACTTATGTAATGAAAGAAAATTTAAATTAAAGAAACTAATTAAAAAGAAGAGAGGACAGGAAGGCTGTCGTAGCCTCCTCAGGATTTTTCACCTATTTTTCTGGGGTACCCAGTAGGGCACCAAACAGCCACAGCTGGCCCTCTCTTAGGTCGCAATCAATAGAGCAGGCTGACTTTAACAAAGTTACCCAAAATTTCAGGTTGTAACATTACGACATGACCAGTGTTTGACTGTTTCAGACCTGCAAAAACAGAAATTTTACAGGATTCAACCTAATAATTGCAAATCCTGTTAAGTCCTCCCTGAAGACACCAGCTCACAAAGGTGTAATGATGGCCATGTTTACTGTCACCTGCCTTGAGTTGGGGGTGGCTCAAGATTCACTGCCTCCGTTTATCCCTGTGCCTCAGTCCGTCTGAGGTCACAGCAATGGGGCAGAACTGGGTTTGGACCTGCCCCCAGGAGCTCAGAAAGCATTCCAGGCCGGCCGTCTTCTCTCCATCTCCCACCACCTGTCTGGGCCCATTCCCTTGTTCCACTAGACCCTTCTCTGTTATTCCTGGCAGCTCTGGACACCCTAGACCTCGCACCAGCCCACCCCTGCTGCTTTGGAGGTGAAAGTAGGAGCGGGGACTGGGCACTCAGTGGGGGGCTATCACTGTGGGCCTGCCCCAGAGACCCTTGTCCCTTGGCCTTGCCGGGGGTCCCTGACATGCGATGTCAGCCAGCCCCTGATGTGATCCCTTATTGCTCTGCAATATTTTTTTTTTTTGAGACAGGGCCTCGCTCTGTCACCTAGTCTGGAGTACAAGGGCTTGATCACAGCTCACTGCAGTCTCTAACTCCTGGGCTCAAGCGATCCTCCCATTTCGGCCTCCCAAGTAGCTGAAGTGACAGGGTCATGCCACTACACCCAGCTAATTTTTTTTTTTTTTTTTGCATAGAGATGGGGTCTCACCATGTTGCCCAGGCTAGTCTCAAACTCTTGGTCTCAAGCAACTCTCCCACCTCAGACTCCCAAAGTGCTGGGATTATGGGCATAAGCCACCCACCATGCCTGGCCTAGCTTTTTTGTTTTGTAGACATGGGGTCTCACTATGTTGTTCAGGCTGGTGCAATCCATTCTTACTGCCTCACATGAGCTGCACAGCAGAAAACAGAGTGAGGCCACGACGATGGGTTTTGGCCACTGGTTCAAATTTCTAAGATGAGGGGTCAGGTCACAAAGAACCCACTCTGGGAGCACAAAGGCCCAGCCTGGGTTTCCCCAGTGGCCCACAACACCTCTTACCCCAGGAACCCATCCTGGCAGGGGCATCTCACTTCAGCAGAGTGGGGCAAAGTCTCTGGGATGGAGCTCCAGTCGAGACTCGGATTTAAATCCAGGGTGGCTCGCGTCTATAATCCCAGCACTTTGGGTGGTGGAGATGGGAAGATTGCCTGAGCCCAGGAGTTCGAGACTAGCCTGGGAAACACAGTGAGACCCTGTCTCTACAAAATATAAAAAATTAGCTGAGTGTTGTGGTGTGTGTCTGTGGCCTCAGCTACTTGGGAGGCTGAGGTGGGTGGGGGGATCCCTTGAGCCCAGGAGGTGAAGGCTGCAGTGATCTGTGATCATGCCACTGTACCAGCCTAGATGATAAAGTGAGACTGTCTCAAGTCAGCCAATCAATCAATCAATCAATCCAGGAGTGTTCCAAAGGTTTCCCAAGTCCAGCCCAGAGAAGCTAAAAGCCTTTCCTCCAGGCGTGGGGCTAAGTGAAATGTGGGTGAGAAAGGACCTGGCCTCGAGGCTAGGAGGCAGCTGGACAAAGTGGGAAGTCTCCCTGCTCCTGACACAGTGACTGCTCAAATCCTGGCCAACCTGGAACATGGTCCTTAATCTCTCCGAGCTCACCTTTCCCAGGTGTGAAATCGGTTGTTCTGGGAACTAAATGAGCTAATCATACACACTCCCTGGCACACGGTGAGCCTCAAAACACATGTGTCCCCTTCCTACCTCACAGTCCATCTTAGAAGTTTGCTGTCACTTACTTTGGAGTCAGCAAAAACATATTCCTTCCGCAGGATTTTCTCCTTCTCTGTTTCCACCAAGATCACCAACTTGTTCAGAAATTTCTGTGACTTAATGAGCTGCAAGACTTAAGAGAAAAGAAATTCATTAATTCATGCATCCACTCATTTAACCAAGATGAACCATCTCCATTATGTTCCAGGCACCTGACTATCAGCTCCCTTGATGTTCTCGTCCCTAAGCTGAGCCCCGAGTTTGTGTCTGGTCTCCCAGATCTCTCTTCTTCCAGCTGCTCTTCCCAGGAGAGGCTCACACTTGGGAAGGGTGATGTCTGGAACAAGAAGAATTGGCCTGGCCACAGCAGAGACAGCGTGATTGTCTTTTCATCTTTCTCCCTGTCTCCCTCCTTCCCCTCTCTCTTCTTCCTTCTCCTCTTCTTCTTCCTCTTCTTCCTCCCTCCTTTCTTCCTTACTCTTCATCCTTTCCTCATTTTGCTTTGCTTTTAATTTATATCTAAATTTAATTTTACATTTTACTTTCATCAGAACAATTAAAAGAGTCAAATTGTTCTATAAGGTTTTTGCAAACAATAAGGTTTTTTCCAACCCAGCCTCCCTTCAATGTCCTGCTTCCTTGAAGCAACCAATTTCAACTCTCTTAATGGATTCTTTTGGAATTTTACTGCTTCTAAAAAAAAAAAAAATGCTTAGATTACTACTTTCTGACATTTCAGTTTTCATTATTTCCTATTACATGTTTGACTGTCTACTGTGGAAGATGAAGGTTTAACTTTCACACAACCTGCTCCCCCGCCTTGACTCCCTGCCAATGCATAATTTCGGTCTCCACATCATCCTTCTAACAATTATATAATAATTTTGGCCAGATAAGTACTCAGCATTTGTTATTCTGATTATAGAAATGCTATTGACAGATCAGCTCTGATTGGTTCTCCTTTTCTGGACAACTTTTTGTTATTCCTGGAGTTAGTGATTGCCATACTTTTTTATTGTTTCTAATTCTTCCCCAGTTTGTAACTCTTTTTCACATGACCAAGCACTTTCATCAGTTTCTTTGTGCTCAGGGAGCCTTTCCCAGAGCATCTAGGTCTTCTCTGGACTGGTGACCTCTATGCCTGAGGCAGAGTCTTTACCCTGGGGCCTTACTTCATAATCCAGGAATTCATTTATTTCTCTCTCTCTCTCTCTCATATTAAATCCCATTTCTTGGACCCCATGTCTTCCTCTTCTTGGTTTACACCCTCATTTTGGTAGAGCAACATCTCTAGTAGCTTTCCAAGAAAGGAAGAATGGGTGATACATTTTTAGAGGCCTTGCGTGTCTGAAAATTCTACCCTGGCACTTCACTGACAAAACTCTAAATTTGAAATAATTTTCCTCAGGACTCTGGAACCTTGTTCCATCATCTCTAGTTTTCAGGATTGCTGGAGAAACAATGTTGTTCTGATTCTCTTGTTCAGAAAGTAGCACAGCAGGCTGGACACTGCTGTCCTCGGAAGGGCTTGCTTGAAAGGTTGGCTTTTTGCTGTCATCTGGGAATGTGGATTTTGGGAGGGCTCCCACCATCCCCAGAGCTGATGAGGGTCTTGTTGTGTCTACACTATTTGTACAAACAATATGGTTTATGCTGAGCACCTGTTTTCCTTCTGGGATTCTGGAATCTGGGTACCTGCCAGGCAGAGTGTCTACATGACCAGTCCCTGATTAACAACTGCATTTCAGACATGTTGTCACAACTCACTGGGGGAGGAGGGAAGTGTGGTGCTATGTGACTCCACAGGAGAGCTGAGCCACTCCTAATGGTGTGGCTTACTGCACTTAGAAGTAAGCATGAGGCCAGCACTCTGGCTCAGCAAACCCATAGCCTGGCCCCTGCCTAACCTCGGCCTCGTCTGAGCCCCAGCCGCCTGGCCATCTCACCAGCCACACTGGCTCCTGTCTTGGAACTGTGCCCAGTGGCCCCTTTCCCAGGTCTGGGCACAGCCAGCATCTTCCCGACACTCAGGTCTCAGGCCCAGACTCTTAGAAGCTCGTGCCTGGTTTCTTCCAGACTTTACCCCATGCATGTGTCTTTTCCCTTGGCTGATTTTGCTCTATATCCTTTCAATGTAAGAAATCACAGCTGTGAATATGATCACCTGCAGAGTCCTGCCAGTTCTTCGAGGAATCGCAGGACCTGGGGGATGGTCTTGCGAGACCCCTGACGCAGGCTGTAATCTGTCTTTTGCTCTGAAGGTTTTTAGGATCTTTTTTTGGAGCCCAGTGTTGTGAGGCTTTCCAGGGTATGTGTTTCTCCTGTGTTGTATGAGGACTTCGCCATTTTCAACCTGGAGACAAGTGTTATTCTGTTCTGAGACTCTTTCCTGAGTTTTAAAATCAATTTTCTCACTCTGTTTTCTCTTACTAACACTTATTATTTTGATATCAGCCTCCTGAACTGGTCTTCTTCTTCTTTTTTTTTTTGAGCTGGTCTCATTCTGTTGCTGAGGCTGGAGTGCAGTGGCGGATCTTGGCTAACTGTAACCTCTGGCTCCTGGGTTCAAGCGATTCTCCTGCCTCAGCCTCCTGAGTAGCTGGGATCACAGACGTGCACCACCATGCCAGTCTAATTTTATATTTTTCGTAGGGATGGGGTTTCACCATGCTGGCCAGGCTGGTCTTGAACTCCTGACCTCAAGTGTTCTGCCTGCCTCAGCCCCCCAAAGTGCTGGGATTACAGGCATGAGCCACCGTGCCCAGCCCTGAACTGGTCTCCTAAATTGTAAAAATCTTGCCTCTCCTATTTTCCAACACTTTGTCCTTTTGTTTGGCCTTTTGGGAGCTTTTCTGAACTGTATCTTTCCACCCTTCCATTGGGTTCTTATTTTTTTTAATTACTGCTATAATATTTTTTATTGCCTTTCCTTTCCCTTCTGCCTTCTTTCCCCTTCTCTCTTCCTCCTCCTCCTTTTTCACTTTCATTTTCTTCTCTTATTGTTCCTCTCTAGATGTCATTCTATTATTCCACGGTCCCATTTCTTTTTATCTATTGAATGTGATCCCTCCAAGGCTGGGAGCAGTGGCTCACGCCTGTAACCCCAGCGTGGCAGGCCAGGTCTCACTAATGCAGGCCTCCCTAACAACTGTTTCACTATTCACTGAGTGGTTAAATTAAATATTAAAAGCCAGCATCCTTATACAAAGGCTGGAACGTAACAAAAGCCCATCAAAAGTTTTGCCTTTCCTGAACCTTCCAGCATGACAAAATAACAAAGTAATTCTTAACAGGACCCATTTAGGATTAAACAAGTTTATCAGAGGTCTGAAGAAATCCCCCAAACCTCGTGATTTAGCAGGAGACAAGATAAGGGTAATCACCCCAGCACCTGGACCCATTTAAATTAAGAACATTTACTGAGGCTCCAGAGGAAGGTCTTCAGGACTCAGACCTTAATTATAAATTAAAAGAAGTTAATCATGTATGTCTTTAGATGAATGCACACTTACACGTAGACATGTAGCTGAGAAGGTATATAAGCTCTGGAAAACTTTGTAATTTTTGAGTTGGTCTGGTCACAATTTCCAGGCCTTCCTCCTGTAACCAGTTACAGAAAATAACAACTCTCTTCCTCCCCAGTTTATCTGTATCTTGTTATTGGGCCATGAGAAACAGCAGCCCAACCCTCATTTTGGTCCAGGAACACCACCACTTTGGGAGGCCGAAGCAGGCAGATCACCCGAGCTCAGGAGTTTGAGACCAGCCTGGCCAACATAGTGAAACCCCATCTCTACTAAAAATACAAAAATTAGCCAGGCATGGTGGCGCATGCCTGTAGTCCCAGCTACTTGGGAGGCTGAGGCACAAGAATTGCTTGAACCCAGGAGGTAGGTGGAAGTTGCTGTGAGCCGAGATCATGCCATTGCACTCTAGCCTGGGCAACAAAAGTGAAACTCTATCTCAAAAAAAAAAAAAAGAGAATTTGATCCTCCAAGCATTTTGTCTTTGTGTCCCCCGTCTCCTGTCCCCAGCTCTCCTCCAGTGTCTGGTGATCCTTGGCTGTCTGTGTCCAACAGTGCGGTGGAGTCTGTCGAGCAGGGCTTCTCCACGGGGTGGTCCGGTGGGCCGAGTCCTGAGGACCCGTGTGATGGCAACACCTTTCTATCTTTGCTCCTGGGCTAATCAAGCCTCCCAGAGAAGACTTCTAACTCCCACCTAGGGACGGTGGGACCAGCAGTGGCCTGGGATATGGGCAGGGAAGAAGGCTGGGGTCTCAGCACTCAGAAAGTGACTGTCCCTTAGTCCTCTGTTTTCGGTAGGCTCCCCCGCCTCCAGCAGGCCTGGCGTCTCCCAGCCCTTCACCTTCTCCAAAAAACAAACATCCAATCTTCTGCCAAAGGAGGGAGGAGGAGCCACTAGCTATACGACGTGGAGCGGGTCTATTGGGCTGAACTCTCTTTTAAATAGATTTGCATCCGACCCTGCTGTGTATAACCCCACCTTCACCCCTCTTCTCGGGATCCCCAAGGCTCTCAGCTCCTGAACCCTCTGTGGCTTTTATGTGAGTCAGTATCTCTATTTTTCTTCCACCTGCTTAGAATTCCGCTTTTTGGTTCCTGTAAGTGGCTCTCACTCTCCATCTTCTTTCCAGCTTTCAGAATGTTGTTGCTCTCCCATTCTCTCTTTCCCTGTGGGCTTTGCCTTCTGGGAGGAAACTGATGATAGAAATGCATTCAGCCATCACCCTGGACTGGAGGCCTCCCCAGAGGGAAATCACATCAGCCTCGTCAGCATCTCAGTAAGCATCCCACGGTCCGATTCCTACCACTGCTAACCAAATGCCCTGAGACTTTTTCAGCCTGCTACCATCAGGTCCTGTCTCCTACCCCTGAATTTCCTTGCCATCTGTTTGCAGGACTGTGTGGCTGCCCCCAGAATGTGACGTCTTGTTTGATCAGGGTTATTATTCCCTCAGGGTCAGTCAGCGCCCCACCTTCCCCATGCCCAGTGAAATGACACTAGACGTTCCTTTCTCTTGTCCTGCTACATGGCACCCATCAGCGGGTGCTGGCTGGTCTACCTGTGAAACGTTCCCACTCTGTTCGCCTTTCCCCCTCCAGCTGCCACCGCCTCTTGCCTGGCTGCTGTCATGGCCTCCTAATTGCTGTCCCTGTCTCCGCTCTTCCTCTCTTCCCATAGTTTATTCTCAGGACAGCAGCCAGAGTTACCTTTTTGAAGTGGGATCACGCCACCCCCTAGCTGAAAACCCCTAATGGTGGCTTGCTGCATTTGGAAGGAAACGTGAGCCTGGTACTCTGGCTCAGCAAACTCACGTGCCTGGCCCCTATCCAGCCTCAGCCCCGTCTGCGTCCTGGCTGCCCAGCCGTCTCACACGCCGCACTTGCTCCTGCCCTGGAACTGAGCCCAGTGGCCTCTTTCCCTGGGTTGGGCACAGCCAGCATCTTCTTGACACTCAGGTCTCAGTTCAAATGGCAAAGCACATCCTCAGAAAGGCTTTTCTCCATTATTGTCATATTTTTCTATTTAAATCCCCTGCCTCATGCTTGGCAAAGTCCTATTTATCCTTCAAATCCCTGTCAGAGCCATCCCGGTGTTGTGAAGCCTCCTGCCTTCACTCCCCAAAAGAGCTAAGAAATCCTCCCTTGGGACTAACCGTCCTCTGGAGCACATTCTAATACCTGCCCATGTGCCAGCATTCCCTTCTCCACAGCAAACCCTTAGTGAAAGCATTCACGATGAAGGGCTGGCCCGTGGAAGATGCCACACAAATGTCTGTTGAGTTAAGCCACCAAAAGTTCACAGCACTTCTCAGAACCCTGGGAGGTGTTTCTTTTAATCTTAAGTTTTTTAGTAATCAGGTGCTCTGACAATCTTCATTCGTCTTACATTTCCATCTCCTCTTATCCAAGTTGGGGACGCCCCTCTTTCCTTAACAGATGTATTGGTCTGTTCTCATGTTGTTAATAAAGACATACCCAAGACTGGGTAATTTATAAAGGAAAGAGGTTTAATGGACTCACAGTTCCACGTGGCTGGAGAGGCCTCACAAGCATGGTGGAAGCAAAGGAGGAGCAAAGTCACGTCTTACATGTTGGCAGGCAAGAGAGCTTCTGCAGGGGAACTCCCCTTTATAAACCCATCAGATCTTGAGGCTGGGCACAGTGGCTCACGCCCGTAAACCCAGAACTTTGGGAGGTGGGCGGATAACCAGGTCAGGAGATCGAGACCATCCTGGCTAACATGGTAAAACCCTGTCTCTACTAAAAATACAAAAAATTAGCCAGGCATGGTGGCATATGCCTGTAGTCCCAGCTACTTGGGAGGCTGAGGCAGGAGAATTGCTTGAACCCAGGAGGTGGAGGTTGCAGTGAGCCAAGATTGTGCCACTGTGCTCCAGCCTGGGTGACAGAGCGAGAGTCCATCCAAAAAAAATCAGATCTCATGAGACTTATTCACTACCATGAGAAGTGCATGGGAAAGACCCACCCCCATGATTCAATTACCTCCCACATGGGGATCATAGGAGCTACAATTCAAGATGAGATTTGGGTGGGGACATAGCCAAGTTACATCAGATAAGAGTAACCACCACTCTAAGCTCACTTTCCACACAGCCTTCCTGCTCAAACCATCAGTGACTTCCCATTTCTCCTGCCCAACTTGGCCCCATACACAGGGGCCACCATGAGCTCCTCTCTGCAGGGCTATGACAGCTATGATGTCACCCCCAGCCATTTCCTGAGATCACCCTCCCTCACAGCTTCCCTGGAAGGGTAATGATAATTGTAGTGGTGGTCAATCGTAGTGAGCACTTCCTGGAGGCTGGGCACCAGGTGCTTTGATGTTCACCCACAGAAGACTCATGAGAGCCCTGCAAGACGCTACTACTGTCCCTGCTGGACAGAACAGTAAACTGAGGTCCAGAGAGAAGGCACCAGACCCAAGTCACGAGTGGCTGACCTGGGACTCAAGGCTGGGCTACTAGCACCCCACTGTGTTATCAGTGGGGTTCAGGATGCACTATCCCAAAATATGGCATCCTAAGCATATTGAATAGTTTAAGCTGAAGGAATTTGAGCAATGGCAGGTGCAGGAAGGACACTCTGACATTGCTCCAAAGCAGGTTATAGACCCTCACATGAGAGGGGCCCTTCTTATACCTGGGGGACAGAGCATCCTATCTCCAAGGACACAGGAACAGAGAGGACTCTGAACACACAGGCCCTGCCAAGGTCCTCCCCATTCCCCACCGTTAGTGCATGCTACTTTATTAAGAACAAAAGATGGCTGAGTGCAGTGGCTCATGCCTGTAATCCCAGCACTTTGGGAGGCCAAGGTGGGCGGATCACTTGAAGTTCAAAGTTCGAGGCTAGACTGGCCAACATGGTGAAACCCCGTCTTTGCTAAAAATACAAAAATTAGCTGGGCATGGTGGCGGGCCTGTAGTCCTAGCTACTCAGGAAGCTGAGGCAGAAGAATCACTTGAACCCAGGAGGAGGAGGTCACAGTGAGCCAAGATGGCACCAGTGCACTCCAGTCTGGGTGACAGAGTAAGACTCCATCTAAAAAAAAAAAAAGGATGCTGCTCATGCCTGGAGCAACCAGGTAAAATAGAGGAGGCCCAGTTAAATTCAAATTTCAGAAAAACTATGAATCTTCGTAAATAAGTATATCCCAAATATTGTGTGGGATATACATACACTATACGGGTTGTTTATCTGAAATTCGAATTTAACTGGGCCTCCTGGATTTTTTTTTTTTTTTGTAGAGATGGGGTCTCACCATGTTGGCCAGGCTGGTCCTGAACTCCTGACCTCAGGTGATCCTCCTGCCTTAGCCTCCCAAAGTGCTGGGATTACAGGCGTGAGCCACCATGCCCCGCCCCAAAACATTTTCTTTCTTTCTTGTTTTTGAGACAAGGTCTCGCTCTGTTTCCCAGGCTGGAGTGCAGTGGCGCGATCTCGGCTCACTGCAACCTCTGCCTCCTGGGTTCAAGCAATTCTTATGCCTCAGCTTCCCGAGTAGCTGGGATTACAGGCACATGCCACCATGCCCAGCTAATTTTTTGTATTTTTGGTAGAGATAGGGTTTCACCATGTTGCCCAGGCTGGGGGCCTCCTGGATTTTTATCTGATAAGTATGGCAACCTTAACCATGCCCCTCTAAACTCTGAGACACTGAAGAATAAAAAAATGCTGTTGTAGCCACAGGGACTTGGGGGGCTTCATGGGGTTCTTAAAACCTGACATTGGATGTACACTGTTGCGTGGAGGTCAGGATTTATCTCAGGGAAGGGTCTATGCATTAATCAGGTTTCTCTGGGGAACCCACTGGCCACCCAAAAGAAGAAAGATGTCCATTAGCCATCAGCCAGAACGGGAGACTGTGCAGGAAACTCTCGCGCTTTTGTCAACCCTCTGGTCCTGTCTGCTGCTGATCTCCAGCCCCATGTGGCCCCTCACTGGTACCGTCTACCCCGCTGCCCCTGACACCCTGCCTGGCCTCCCTAACCTGGGCCCTGGCCTGCCAGCCGCAGACCTCATCTCTCAGCATCAGCACATGCTGCTCTGCTCGCTGGGATGCTCCTCCCTCAGACCCCTGTCCGACTGGTTGCTTCTCAGCCCTGGGGTCTCTGCCAATGTGCCCCTTACTCAGAGGAAACTCCCTGTCTGCCCCTTCTACACTATCCCCTCTTGCCAGTTAACCTTTACCCCACTGCCCTGTTTTGTTTTCTTTGCAGCACCTTTCGTAGCTGGATCATCCACTGTATTGATGATGTATTTGAGTCTCTATTGGCCACTCAATGCACCAGAAAATACATTCCATGTGGGTGGGGCCTCATCTGTCCTGCTGGCCCCGGATCCCCGTGTCTTGCCCACTACAGCTTCTCCATATGCATTTGTTCTGTGAAGAGTTTCCATTTTATGGATGAGTTGATTTGATGGTTCTCAGAACTTGCTAATAACCGCTGACTCTCAGAGTGGCTACCACGTGCTGAGCTCTAGCCTAAAGAGCCTTATGCATATTATTCATGTAATTTTTATCATCCCCATTCTACAGATGAGGAAACTGAGGGCTAGAGAGGTCATGATCCCAGGTCACACAGCTGCTAAGTGGCAGAGCTGGGATGTGAATTTGGGCAGTTTGGTTCCAGAGTCCACGTACTCGCAGTTTAGTTTATCCTGTGCTAACGACACTACCCAATTGTCAACAAGACCTTATCTGTGCAGGGCTTTGTGCCTGGAATTGAGAGGTAAAAGCATGGATCAGACTGGCTCCTGGGAAGAGAAGACACACACACACACACACGCACACACACATACACACACGCACGTGTGTGCAGGGAAGGCCTTCCGAGAGGTCAGCTGAGAGGGCAAGAATTCTACGGGCAGGTGAGGGCCAGTGGTTGATGGGCGCCCGGGGTCTTACTTTTCTTGTGGCTGTAGAACTTGTCCTCAGAACCATCCTTGGACTTCTTAATGATCAGTTTCCCAGACTCAACGTCCACTTTGAGCTGCATTTTCTGAGGAATCCCCAGAGACTCTGACTTCACCTTGGAAGGGAAAGAGATGTGTCACTCATTGATTTTCTGCCTGGGCTTCTGCCAGGCTCCCACGTGAGCCCCTTGTCCACATGGCTGGGCAACCCTTGGTGGGCGTCCTTCATGGGGCCGTGGGCTTCTCTTGTTGCAGCGGTGCACATGCGCATTTCCACAGCCATCTCCCGGCAATCACAGAGACTTTCGGGGTGTCCCCCTCGTCCACTGTGTGTGTGGGAGGTGTTCTGCCAGCAGAAACAGACGAACTGCTGGGAAATGGTTCATTCACTGATGACTTTGACAACACTCATTAATCTGATGTGTCACCTACTTCCAGAAAGGATTTTAGTAATAGATTTAAACTCCCAGGCCTTGTTACAACCACTGATTGAACATTTACTGATAATAATAGAAAAAAATCCCAAACAGTTGTCCATGCATGCTCAGAAAATGGAAATTTATCTTAATAAAGGATTATCATCAGGGCTAGAAAGGACTTCGGGGTGGAGGACGTGTGTGTGGCGGAGGGGCTGCGGGTCTCATACTGGATTCCTGAATGTGGGACCAGTGCTAGGGTGAATGTATTAGAATCTCTGGGGATTGTAAAGAAAAACACATTTTGGGTCAAGCCTAGAGATTAAAATCCAGTCATTTGCAGGGAACTCACAGGAATTGCAAGTTTTTTTTTTCAAATTCCCCACCCCCTTGAGGCAGTACTTTGTAGCCCTGTCTGATGTCACTCATCTCTGCCATTTTGAGAAGGACAAAGTTTACATGGCACCTGGGCCAATGAGACACTCCTCCTTTGCAGCTTCCCTCCGAAGGTGGTTTCCCAGTCGCCTCTGGGTGCCCATTCTGACATTAAACCACCATCACAGCAATGCAGGTCCACTGACTGCCATTCTTGCCTGTTGGGCACCCTGCTCTTCCCCAGCTCAAGCCCCGATCTCTGTTTCCACAGGAACCAGAACATGTCTCTCTGGCCCAGTTGGGAAGCCCAAGGCCAGGGTCTGTTGTCCCAGGGCCACTTACCTCAAAGGTGACTGGAGGGATGAGGGAACGCCGGTGGGGGGACTCAGGACCCTCATGCAGCAAGGCCTTGACCTGTGGGCAGCAGCGTTAGAGACAGAGGGTCAAGGGGGCACCGAGCCCATGCATCTGGACATTCTCCATGCAAAGAGGGGACCAAAGAGAAGCCAAGAGAAGCCGCAGGAGCCCCACAAGTACCTTGTCTTCAATAGAGGACAGCAGGCTTGTCAGTTGGCTGAGCTTGGACACCATGTTGATGGGATTGGCCTCACCTGGAGCCTGGGAGAGGAGGAAAAGAGGATCAGGGCAGCATCACTGACCTGAACCATTGAGAGGCAACGCACTGGACGCTCTCTGCACCTCACCCTGTTCCAGCCTCCCCGCAGCCCCACCAGGGCTATTATTATTCCTCCCCAGCAGATGAGGACACAGGGATCTCTACAATATTCTCAAAATTCACATGGCCAAAAAATAGATCTTCATCTCTTCTTCCCTCTAAATCCGCCTCTCCCCCGGTGCTTCTCACCTCACCCACTCCATTGCTTAAACAAAACTGGAGGACTGTCCTTGCATATTACCTTTCCTCCCTCCTACACCTCCTGTATGGTGTTCCCATCCTACTTCCAAAATAGACCCAGCCCTGCTGCTTGAAACCCCAGTCCAGTTCTTCCCCACTGAGAGGAGAAAACGATCCCAACTCCTTCCCTGCCCTCTGAGGTTCTGTATGATGCAGCCCCCCTCCTATGATCCAAGCCACTCTCATCCTTAAGTCAGATCTGCCATGAGCTTCCCTTCTGAGGCATCTCCACAGACTTGATTTCCCTTGGGAGGGGCACCTCCCAGTCATTCAGGTCTCAGCCCCACAAAGAGTTCTTCCCTGACCACCCTGTCTAAAATAGCCACCAGGTTACCTCTATCAAGTTGCCCTGTTTTGTTTCATGTCAACCACTACCAGCTAAAGTTACCTCCTGCCAGTATGTGTTCACTGAATGTCTTCCCTCCTGAATGGAGGCTCCATGAGAATGGAGACCAAGAGGACTGTGTTCAGTACTGCAACCCCGGGGCTCAGAACACTGTCTGGCCAATGAAGAAGCTCAGTAAAGTTGTTCAGTAAATACATAGAGCCCAGAGAGATGAACTAATTTGTCTGAGGTTGCACAGCTAGCAAATGACAGGGCCGGACACATGCATCCTGTCTACCTGATGCCAAGTGCATGGTCTCATGCACTTATTCACAGAAGAAACACTTCCAAAGCATCTGTTCTATGTTAGACATGCTACCAGGTGTGGAAATGTAGAGTTAATAAAATACCATCCTTACCCTTCAGAGGTGGAATGAGGAAATCAGACACTTGTATGACTAATGTGAACACAAAGCAGAATGGAACCACGGCTATCACCAGCCCGGTGATGTCCCTTTACCTCACCCTTGCTCAGCACAGCAGCCAGGCTGCACTTGCTCTTGATCTCAATTTTCAACCCAGCTACTTTGGTATACTGCTTTTACTATCATCACCTCCATTACCACTGCTGCCTCTGTCACAGTGATCAATGGCGTTGCCACGATCAATAGCATCCCCTTCAACAGCACCACCTGGGTAATCAGCATGGTCACCCCAATCACCAGCAATAATCAGACACAGGTATGACTAATGTGAACACAAAGCAGAATGGAACCACGGTTATCACCAGCCAGGTGATGTTCCCTTACCTCATCCTTGCTCAATACAGCAGCCAGGCTATATTGAGCCATCACTACCACCATCAATATACCAACAATAGCTGTCACTACCACCATCTCCACCCCATCACTCCCACCATGATCATGACCACCTCCATCATCACCATCACTACCACCATCTCCACCCTATCACCTCCATCACCATCATTACCACCATCTCCACCCTATCACTCCCACCATGATCATGACCACCTTCATCACCATCACTGCCACCATCTCTACCCCATCACTCCCACCATGATCATGACCACCTCTACAATCACCATCACTATCACCATCTCCACCCCATCACTCCCACCATGATCATGACCACCTCCACCATCTCCATCACTACCACCATCTCCACCCCATCACTCCCACCATGATCATGACCACCTCCACCAACACCATCACTACCACCATCTCAACCCCATCACTCCCACCATGATCATGACCACCTCCACCATCTCCATCACTACCACCATCTCCACCCCGTCACTCCCACCATGATCATGACCACCTCCACCATCACCATCACTACTACCATCTCCACCCCATCACTCCCACCATGATCATGACCACCTCCACCAACACCATCACTACCACCATCTCCACGCCATCACTCCCACCATGATCAAGATCACCTCCACCATCACCATCACTACCACCCTTAGATATCACCCCATTGCCTCCTCCCAATAACCATCGCTACCTCCATCACAGCAGTTAATAATTGTCAGTCATTTCTCTAACCACTTTTTGGTCTTTCCCTTGCTCCTTAATAAAGCTCACAATTCTTCTATAGTTATTGTCAATCAGGGAAGTGGCTTGAAGGGGTGGAGCTAAGATTCAGGCAAGGGAACAGTAGAGGAGCTGCCTGTTGGTTGAGAAGAAAAGCTGGTCTGGAGATGGGATAGTTCAGGATTCCCTTGTTATAGGATTATTTATCTCATAAATAATTGAAATGTTAACACAGATTCAAGCTTGTCCTTTTCCGAGCAGAGGACATTTGGAATGACCTGTCTTCACCCTGGGCAATCACCATGCAATTTTAGGCTGGCATCTTTCTGCCCCCTGCTCTCTCTTTGGATTGTGACTTTTGGGAGGGGGGTATAACAAGATATTAGAGAGCATAAATGAAATTACTGACAAACAAAAATTTGTCCTTGAAACAAAAAGTATTAGAAAAATTCTGGAGTTTTCCCCATACTTCTGCCTCATGATGATTACCTGATGAGTTCTTACAATGTGCCAAGCACATCTGAAATGTATTAAGTCATCTAATCCTCACAGCTTGATTTTTCTAATCCTTGTTTTGCTTACGAAAGAATAGCGTCAGAGTGGTGAGTTCACAGGTAATATAGACCTGAGATTTGAATTCAGGGCTAGCCCAGTGGTCCTTAGCTGGTGGCGATTTTGCCCTCCAGGGGACATTTCGCAATGTCTGAAACATTTCTTTTTTTTTTCTTTCTTTCTTTTTTCTTTTTTTTTTTTTTAATAAGAGAAAAAAAGAGAAAGAAAAAGTGGGAGAGGGAACAGAATTCTTGCTCTATTGCCCAGGCTGGAATGCAAACTTAAAAAGGTATTAAAAACCTCTTTTATGCCATCAATTATACTTAACAACAGAGACAGAAAGGAATACAGGAAGAAAATAACAAACAAACAGTCAACCAATATTTCATTTAGGTTTGTGAGATACTATGTAAATACTAAAGAGTAATTCACTTTCTGTTATATAGTCACTTTCAGAATGGGTGTATTATAAATTAACAATGCGATATCAAAATCTCCCGCCATTATTGTGTGGGAGTCCAAATCTCTTTGTAAGATGATAAAAATTTGTCTTATGTATCTGGGTGCTCCTATATTAGGTATGTATGTATTTATAATCATTAACTTCTGTTGTTACATTGATCCTTCTACCATTATGTAATGTCCTTCTTTGTTTTTTTTAGTCTTTATTACTATTAAAGTCTATTTTATCGGAGACAAGAGTTACAACTCCTCCTTCTTTTTCTCTCCATTTAATTAGTTAATCTTCCTCCATCTGTTTAAGTCTTTGTGTATCGTTGCGAGTTGAATCTGGATACTACATATCAATAGATTTTAACTTTTTATTCAATATGCCTGTCTGTGACTTTGATTAGGGCATTGTATCCATTTAAGTCTAGAATTAATATTAATATTTGTGAGTTCAATATTGTAATTTAATGCTAACTGGCTTTTTTGCTCGTTAGTTGATGTAAATTCTTCATTATGGAGATACTCTTTACGTTTTGGTGAATTTTTGAGATAACTGATACTGGTTGTTCCTGTTTGTAGTGCTTCTTTCAGAAGATCTTGTAAAACAGGCCTGGTAATGATGAAATCTCTG
>CAUYQU010023468.1:0-22650 GCA_963574635.1 Cheracebus regulus | reverse complement strand
TAGCTGGGATTACAGGCATGTGCCACCATGCCTGGCTAATTTTTTGTATTTTTAGTAGAGACGGGGTTTCTCCATGTTGGTCAGGCTGGTCTCAAATTCCCGACCTCAGGTGATCTGCCCACCTTGGCCTCCCAAAGTGCTGGGATTATAGGCATGAGCCACCGTGCCCGGCCTAATTTTTGTATTATTAGTAGAGATGGGGTTTCACCACGTTGGCTAGGCTGGTCTTGAATTCTTGACCTCAAGCCATCTGCCCACCTCAGCCTCTTAAAGAGCTGGGATTACAGTTGTGAGCCACTGTGCCTGGCCTAGGAGAGCTTTATTTCTTATAATGGGTTGCAACCTGCAGGCTGGGAAGTGCAGTGAGGGTAGAACAGGGGTTTTACGCTAAAGAAGTTGGCTAAACATACATATTTAACAGGTTTTAGGAGGCGCAATAAATATTCATGAGAGTTGCTTGCATGTGTTCTAAGCAAATATACGTGTTACGTATGTCCCATATTCCCTTTGGGGTGGAGACATTAAAATACTATTGAAACCAGGCATAGTGGCTCATGCCTGTAATCCCAGCACTTCAGGAGGCTGAGGTGAGTGGATTACCAGAGGTCAAGAGTTCGAGACCAGCCTGGTCAACATGCTGAAATTCTATCTCTACTAAAAACACAAAAATTAGCCACAAGGTTAACCACTGGCATTCCTTCCAGCCCCAACCTGAAGGCTGCCCTAGGACCAGGCACAGATAACAGGAAGGTGTTTGACTCATAGAGGTGGAGACTCTGGGCTTCAGGAATAGGAGAGGGGCTTCAGAGTTGGGGAGGAGAGAACCCTGAGCTCTTCCCTGAGTGCCAGCCCATCACATTCAATCTCACATCACTCATGTTCCCAGCTGCAGAAACTACTGATCTCAGTCTAAGCCTGACTTCTTTCACGTAGCAGTTGCAGGAGAGAAGTTCTGTGAGGGGCCCACAGGGCACTGTCCTAAGAAATGTAGATCCAGTGTTTCTTCTTTGGCCTTATCAGCTGCCCACTCCCCACATAACTTCTATCTCAGCCACCCTGGAATTCTTCTCGCAATTCTATTACCTCTAAGCCTTTACACTTACTAAGACCTCTTCCTGGAGTCCCATTCCTGGTGCTGTTTTGTGCTTGGCAAACGACTCCTTTGGAAGCCTTCCCTGACCTCTTTGGGCTTCAGCAGAACAACACCACACTCTGTGCTTCCCTCTGTGAAAGCCTCATCTCATTGTTCTAAGAGTTACTGGTTCTCAGAACTGTCTGTCCCCACCAGACCTTGCATGGAACTCAATTCCTTTCCTGTTGGCTGAGACCAGTATGGGCCAGTGGACTGGATGTTCAGAAAGCGTTAGTTGACTGACAGAATGCATGCAGTGATTCCTTAACTTACTGAGCACCTTCTCGGTGCCAGGCACTAACTCAGGCCCTGGGGATGGAGCATAAAATGACATAGACACAACCCTGCTGTCAGGAGAGTATGTTTTGTCAGGGGAAAGGCAGACAACAAACCCGGTAGACAAAAATCCACACAAGGGCACAGAATAGTGTGATGAGAAGTCAGCTGGGTGGCTTTGTTAGGCTGAGAGGTCAGAAGTCATTTTAGGAGGATGTGTAGGTTACCATCTAAGTGGCCACAAGGTGCAGGCCTGCAGAAAATTAATGAAGAACATTTCAGGCACACAGAGAAGGAGTTGCTGGAGGAAAGACCCCCAACACGAGAAGTGTGACTGGAGCTCATTTATGGGGTGGCGTGAGGATGATTTGGCTTCAGGGCTCAGAGCATGGGCGTGGCCTTCTGTGCTATTTTAAAGAAGTTTGTTTTTTATAGTAGATACCACTGGAAAGTATTAAAGGGTTGGTGAAAGAGGTGTAATATAATAAGACATGTTTAAGTTTTGTTTTTACTTTTTTTGTTTTTTGAGATGGAGTCTTGCTCTGTCGCTCAGGCTGGAGTGCAGTGGTGCAATCTCGGCTCACTGCAACCTCCGCCTCCTGGGTTCAAGCAATTCTCCTGCCTGAGACTCCAGAGTAGCTGGGACTACAGGTGTCCGCCACCATGCCTGGCTAATTTTTGTATTTTTAGTAGAGATGGGGTTTCACCATGTTGGCCAGGATTGTCTTGATCTCTTGACCTCATGATCCACCTGCCTCAGCCTCCCAAAGTGCTGGGCTTACAGGCATGAGCCTGGCCTTGTTTTTACTTTCTTAAAAAAAATGTCCATCAGACACGTGTAGGTGGAAGTGTGCTAATGAACAGAATATCTATAGTTCCTAGTCTCTCCCTACAACATATTTATTACTTACAAAGGGGAAAGTGTAGTGGAGAAACCTGCAGACATGATCTCAACCAAAAGATCAAAGTTAACGTCACCAGGAACGGGCAAACCCCACACCACATGCCTCCTGTTATGATGCATGAGATAACCATGTAGGATATTCATGCCAAAATGCATAACCTCAGTGAATCATGAGGAAACAGATTAACCCAAATGAGGGGTATTCTACCAAATAACTGGCCTGTGGCTTTCAGCAATGTCAGGATCATAAAAGAAACCTATTCCTTCCCATGGCCGTCAGTAGGAGACTGAATTCAGTGTGATGTATGCATAGAATGGATTTTTACCCAGTAATTTAAGATCTCAATAGGTCAACATGGACAGATCTCAGGAACAATGACAGATGAAAACTGCACTGAGATGCCCTTTTCCCCACCTGTAAGATAAGCAGAAACCAAAGTTTGATGGCATACCGTGTTGACAAGGTTGTGAGGTAACAGGATCTCTCTCGCTCTCTCTGTCTTTTTTTTTTTTTTTTTTTTGAGAGTAGGTCTTGCTCTGTTGTCCAGGCTGGAGTGCAGTGGCAGAATCACGGCTCACTGTAGCCTCAGCCTCCCAGGACTCAAGTGATTCTCTCACCTCAGCCTCCCTACTAGTTGGGACTACAGATGCACACCACCATGCCCAGCTGAGATTTTTAGTTTTTTGTAGAGATAGGGTTTCACCATGTTGCCCAGGCTGATCTTGAACTCCTGGGCTCAAGAGATTCTCCTGCCTCAGTCTCCCAAACTGCTGGGTCACAGGTATGAGCCATCGCACCCAGCGGAGAGACAGGCACTCTCATACTTTGCTAGTTGAGGGGGAGCACATTGATACAACCGCCACAAAGTTGTAACTCTCAAAATTAGATGTACTCTTGACCCGATAATCCTTCTGGAATTTAAGTATAACATTCCACTTAGTAAAAGATTGTTAATTCCAACATTAGTTGTCATTTAAAAAAAAAAAAGAGGTCAGGCACAATGACTCATGCCTATAATCCCAGCACTCTGAGAGGCCAAGGTGGGAGGATCATCTGGGCTAGGAGTTCAAGACCAGCCTTGGTAACATAGCAAGACTCCTGTCTGAAAGAATGAATGAATGAGTTCATCATCGAGACCCTCCTTCCCACCAATATCTCCAACCAGCCCATATCTAGTAAGGGAAGGGTAAAGAAACTCTCAACTTGAAAGAAACTTCCCAACTTGAAGCCCAGTAACTCACTGGCTACCTCTGCCCATCTTCCCTCCATCTGTGGCTTTGCCTGTGTGTAGTGCGGGTGGGAGGAGCTTGTCGTGAGGGGGAAGCCAGTGCAGCGATAAGAGACCCAGACTGAGGGATTAGATACCTGTACTCTAGCTCAGGCTCTACACCCTACTTCCCAGTGAACGTCAGGCTAGTTCCAGTCGGGTTTGGGGCTTATCAGTGGAAAAGATGAAGCATTGTGTCCCTCCAACCCACTCGTCCCCAGATTACAAGTCACAAGACACACGTGGATCAGTCTATTAGGATGGGTTGTCAGAGGAACCCCAGGGGACCCTTCTTGGATCAGGAACCAATGTTCACAGCCCCAAAATCCCACGGGATGGGGCCCCAGCATTCATAGTTGCAGCATAGAACCTCGCCACCTCCTCGTTGGGGTTGCCCTGGGCCGAGTCAAACCACATCTGGATGCAGCGGCCGCTCCCTCGGCTGTAGTCGCTGACCTTGTAGGAGTGACTCCAGAGGCCCTCACAAAGGGCGGCTGCCGTGCGGAAGTAGGACTCAAAGGTGCGGCAGAGGGCCCCGGCCGGACACCCATTAATCCCTGAGGGAGGAGAACATAAGACCCTTAGCTTCTGGGCCAGACCGCACCCCTCCCAGCCCCAAAGCCCCACTCCCCCTCCTCATCTGGTCTCCTCCCGGCCCTCACCTGAGGTCCAATTCCAGCCTTTTTGCCAGTTGCTCTTGCAGGTGTAGGAGGCGCACAGTCCTCCCACCAGCGCTCGCAGTCCTCTTTGCACAGGGGCACGTTCAGGACGCGCTCTTTGCACCAGCTCTGGTTGACCTGGTGGGGAGGAGAGGGAAGGCTCCTGTCAGCCAGGTACCTCGGCAGCTGCAGCCTTGAAGGGGACCAGAGCTGTGGGAGGGGGCCGGGCCTCCACCACCCTCAGACCCAAATTGCCGGACCAAGCCCTCCCTGCAAGTGGCTGGCAGGCTCTGCCCTCTGCTGAGGTTCATGGTTTTTTTTGTTTGTTTGGTTTTTGTTGTTGTTGTTGTTTTGACGGAGTCTCACTCTGTCGTTCGGGGTGAAGTGCAGTGGCACAACCTCGGCTCACTACAACCTCTGCCTCCCAGTTTCAAACAAGTCTCCTGCCTCAGCCTTCCGAGTAACGGGTATTACAGGTACCTGCTGCCAAGCCCGGCCAATTTTTGTATTTTAGTAGAGACAGGGTTTAGCCATGTGATCCGCCTGCCTTGGCCTCCCAAAGTGCTGGGATTGCCAGTGTGAGCCGCTGCGCCTGGCCATGAAGGTCATGTTTGTGGGAACGGCACTCATCCCTGCCGGATCAGACCCCAGGTTGGGTGAGCACTCATAGAGACAGGTGTCCTGGATGAAGTGGCGCTTGCAGGTGGGCTCCATCCTGCCGCAGTGCTCCCAGTTAAAGATGTACAGGCGGGAGGTGTCCTTGTGCAGGGCCTGGCTGGTGTCAGCCGTGCAGCAGGCATTCTTCCTCCAGGGACTGCACTGGATGGGGAAGATACAGGACTGAGTCCCTCCCCACCACAGCCATCTCCTCCATATTCTGGGTCCTCGGCCCCAGGTAGGTCATCCAGAGGAACACTTGCTGGGGAGGGCCCTTGAGGAACCCCCACCTGGAGACAGAGGCAATTACAATATTGGTGCTTTTTTCACTATTTATTTATTTGAGACAGAGTCTTGATCTGTTGACAAGGCTGGAGCACAGAGGTGTGATCATAGTTCACTGTAGCCTCTACCTCCTGGGCTCAAACAATCCTCCCACCTCAGCCTCCAAGGAGCTGGGATTCAGGCACATGCTACCGCCTCTGGCTAATAGAAAATATTTCTGTTAAGATGGGGTCTCACTATGTTGCCTGGGCTGGTCTCAAACTTCTTAGCTCAAGCAATCCTCTCATTTCAGCATCCCAAAATACTAAGATTAGAGGCATAAGCCACCATGCCTAGTTAATTTTGGCTTTTAACAGAGGGTAATACGGGGGATATAGGAGATGACAGGGAGCCACTGTCTGGGAGAGTAATTATTTGTACAGCTCTAACTGTTCAAAAAGTTGTTTCATGTTATTCAGTTTATTTATATTATTCATTTTGCATCCAGCCAATATTAACTGAGTGCTTAATATACATCAGACACTGCTAGGTCCTAGAAACATTGCAGTGAACAAAACAAATAACATCTCTACCCTACCCTCAGAGAGGGTACGGTTTTAGTGGGTGGGAGGTCTGTGTGTACAGGGAAGACGAAGAACACTCTAGGCAGAAAATCATAGGTGCTAAGTCCCCGAGGCTTTTGTACTTTATCTTCTCAACAACTTAGTACCAACCCTTGGCTCCATTTTTACAGTTTAAGTAACCTATACCCATGGTAAATAGTAGGCTTAAGATTTAGGCAGGGCACAGTGGCACACACCTGTAATCCCAGCACTTTGGGAGTCTGAGGCAGGTGGATCACAAGGTCAGGACTTCGAGACCAGCCTAGGCAATCTGGTGAAACCCCATCTTTACTAAAAATACAAAAATTAGCCAGGCATGGTAGCACACACCTGTAGTCCCAGCTACTCGGGAGGCTGAGGCAGAAGATAGCTTGAACTGGGGAGGTGGAAGTTGCAGTGAGCCTAGATCACGCCACTGCACTCCAGCCTGGGCAACAGAGCGAACTCCGTCTTATAAGAAAAAAGATTTAGCTCAGGACAGAGAGGAAAGGAACCTGGCCCCAGATTGTGGTGGAGGGTGGAGGTCTGGCTTTCCCAGGGTCTGGAGGTCCAGGCGGGGAGATGCCAGATAGATACTGAGAGTGGTGGGGGAAGAGAAGATCTATAGCCTGCACATGGGCCTGAAAGTGGACTTGATTAAATGTAGGAAAGGCCATCCTAGAAAGGTAAATACAAGGAAGTAAGACAAGCAAAAATGGTGGAGATTTCTCTTTGGAAATCACTCTAGGCCAGGATTCAGGAAACCTGAGAAATCAGGAATCAATTGCTAAAATTTCTGGGCTGAACCCTCGCATCTGGGGTCAAGTGATGGCGGAGGTGTGACAGGTCTGAGCACCCAGGAGAAACAGTAAGGAAATCCATGGGAGTGGAGCCAGATCTACCCATCTCCCACACCCTGGCCCACACCTGGTGCCGACTGACACACAACATGCTTCCCCGCCTGCCCGACTTCACACTTGCATTTCCTTGCATGTCCCAACTCTTGGTCTCCCTGCAAGACCCCTTGCACATCATGGGTCTTGGGGTTTGGCAGACATGGGTCTTGCTTGTCAGGGTCAGGAGTTTCTGCCTCTGAAAGAGTTAGTGAATATAATGAAAAGAACTCCCTGGCTATAGTAGGGGCTCTACAAATATCACCACTCGTATATAGCTCACGGCCCTGAGAATTATAATCACCTATCTCCCTCAAAGATCTACATCTACACCATTTTTTGGCAAAGAGGACGTGCCCTAGGAGGTTCTGAAAAGTAAATGAAGTGGTGGGCACAGAGTTTCTGTTTCAGTTTTGGAGGATGAAATAGGTCAGGAGATGGATATGATGGTGATGGTTGCACCACATGAGTATACTTAATGCCACTGAACTGGACGGTTAAAAACAGCTAAAATGGGATATTTATGTTCTGTATTTTTTTTTTTTTAAATATTACCACGATTTTTTAAAGAAAGCAAATGGAATGTTGGGAATGACTCAGATGTCACGGGGCTTCCAGGCTGTCCTCTCTTCACTTTAGCCCTCGGATCCTGTCCATGCCACAGACTCCCCCTGGGCACATCCCCAGCCCTCTGGGAATGTGAACCCTTCTAGGAAGCAGACCAGGAGACCAGAGGAATAAAATACAGGCACTCTCCTGAGCCTGGAGTTCAAATTCGAGCTCCCCCTCCCCGAGCCGCCTCAGTGGCCTTACCTGTGGAATGGGGACCCTGGCCTTCCCTCCCCTACCTTTTGGGCATCAGCACCCTTGGCTCTGGCCACACTGGACCCACCATTGTGCGTGCCGTCACCCTCTGACCTGAGTGCGTGCTGTCCTCCGCCAGGCTGCCCTTTCCTGTTTTTTCCTCCTGGAAAACTCTTACTCATCTTCCCAGGCCAAGGCCAATGGCCTCTTCACTGGGAAGGCTCCCCAGCATATCTGATTGGTGGCTGTCTCTTCAGTACCTAATGGGGGTGGGAAGCTGGCCTGTTTATACATGTTGGCTGCACCATGACCATGAGGGGCCCAGCTCCTCTTCTGCTGTGCCATTGAGCTCTGTGGGCTGACACAGAATTAGGCCTGGGAAAGTATGGACAATCCCTGTCCTCAGTTCCCACTGGCACGTGCGCCCTCTGTGGGCCTATTTCCTGCTTTGCATAAGTAGAGACCACCACACACCCACCCTGCCCTTTGGGCTTACTCACTAACGTGGCATGAGTGAAAGCATGTGAGTTATAGGCTCAAAGTGACTGTTAGGTATGTGGTCTCTTTATTATTGTAGATTTGGTGGCCTCTGGTGGGGAAGCCGTCCAGGATCACAGCAGCCATCCTCCTTCCTTCATCACCTCCCACAGCTGACTTCTCCACCCTGTTAACGTTTGTCTGTCAGAGGCAGCCCTCTCCCCACCACAGACTCCACTTTATCCTCACCTGGTCATACACTTGTCCTTGGGGCCGGGCTGTGCCTTGTGGTGCTTGGCGTCCATGCAGATGTTCAGCAGGCCGGTCCTGGCCCGCACACTCCTGGGCTGGGCACTCCCCACAGAGGTCACCAAAGCCAGAAGCAGCAGTTGGGTCACCTGCCAGGACATGTCCCTCTATTCCTACCAGAGACCCACAGTCAGAGGTGGACAAGGCCTGATGGAAGGGCAACAGCCACAGGATTGTGTACTGTCCCCCTCCCAGGCCCAGATCTCTGTCCTCCCCACCCTGCATCCCCCACAGGGCAGCTGAGCCAAAAAATGAGGGGTACGTAGAGGTGAGAGGGAGCCCTTCCCTGGCTTGGAGGCAGTACCTACCTGCTTCCCACCCAACAGAGCTCTAGGTTCAGGCTCTGCCACCAGTTTGCTCTGTGGCTTGTAGGAGGCCACGGCCCCTGTGGACTTCCCCTTTTTGATTTCTACAGTGTTTTTTGCAATTCCCTCAAATTTCCACAAGGTGAAACCACAGGTCATGGCCTGCTGATGCAGAGGTGGGACTCTAGACAGCCTCAGACTTGTGCTTGCTCAGCCCGTCCTCCTACCCCAGGGCAGCTGAGGTTTAGATGCCCAGGGAAGCTGAGCTGGGGCCAGCAAAGGCCATGCAGCCATCAGCTGTTGTTCATGGTCTAGGAGCAGATGCTGTGGGAGGCGAGGGGGTGGGTATCTCAGGAAATTACTCAGGGAGAGTCAGGCTCAGAACTAGGGGGAGGCCAACAGAGCAGTGGCAAATGGAGGAGGGGGCTGAGTAAGAACAGTGGGTGGTTGGGCCATGGAGGCAAAGACATCAGAGAACCCAGCCTCCCAGGCGATGGGGAGGCACTATCTCGACTCCCACCTCTCATCCCCACCTTCCCCTCTGTCCTGTCGCAAGGTCTTACCTCCATGCTCAGCCCACCTGGGAATGTGAACCCTTCTAGGGAGCAGACCAGGAAACCAGAGGAATGAAATTCAGTCAGTCTCCTGAGCCTGATGGGAAGTCTCTCCCACCTCCCCAGCCACTTTATAACCCCATTCTGCCTGCTTGATTAGACCCTCTGTTAGGGAAGGTGGATAAGGCTTTGTCTAGGAGATAGCTCAATTGTCTTTGAATAAGGACCCAGTTAAATTATGGTACATCTACCTGTTGCTAGAAATCTGGGAACCGGAGAGATCGATGAGGTTACAGGAGGATTTATTTAAGGTGTACACCAGCTCAGTGGATTTGCATCCAGAAAGTCTGAGCAATGGACAAAGAGAGCAAGTGTCTTTTATGCATCCAAGGGCCTGAAATCACGAAGCAGGAAGCAGGTTTACAGAAGCGAGAATAAAAGCAGTTAATCAAAACTGCGACAGGCTTACATATGACTCCTGGTATATGGGCCAGGTGTCCCTCATCTTGGACTTGGGCCAGTTTGGACAGTCCTGCATGAGTTTATCTTTTGGCCTTAGCCCTGGCGCCTTGCTGTCTGCAGTTCTGACCTGCTTAGACATTTCTCGTGCCTTCACTGTGTTACTTAGGTACAAAACAGACTATGTGAAGTTATGCAGGAGACAGATACCTACAAATTCCTAAGCTTACTCATACTATAGGGGTAAGGGTAAAAGGAAAATTTAGTTTCCCTCCTTATGTTGAGGGAGTGCTGGAAAAGTCTCCAGAGCACATTCCTCTGAGCTCTGGCTTCTGCGGTAACGTTATCAAGGTTTCTCCTGGGCCTGGGCTTTGCCTGTTAACTGCCTTCAGCCTAATACAGAGAACTTGTTTTATTCCCTTTTTGATTTTTAATTTTCTTTTCTTTCTTTAATTTCCCACCTCATACCCAGTGGAATTTAATGTGGTAACAAAGAGAAAGTTCCTAATGTACAAATATGGAAAAATCTCAACGTGCATTGTTAGGTGGAAAAAGAAAGGTGTAGAAGAATGCTATGTAAAAAAAAGAAAATCTGTGTAAAAAAGGAGTTAGAATGTCTGTGTTGATCAGGTGTGGTGGCTCACGCCTGTAATTTCTGCACTTCGGGAGGCCGAGGCGGGCGGATCATTTGAGGTCAGGAGTTCGACATCAGCCTGGTTGACCTGGTGAAACCCCATCGCTACTAAAAATACAAAAGTTAGCTGGGTGTGGTGGCGCATGCCTGTAATCCTAGCTACTTGGGAGGCTGAGACAGGAGACTCACTTGAACCCGGGAGGTGGAGTTTGCAGTGAGCCAAGATCGTGCCACTGCACTCCAGCCTGGACAACAGAATGTGACTCTGTCATTAAAAAAAAAAAAAAAAGAATATCTGTATTTGCAGGTGAAAATTCTATGGCAAGGTATGAAAAGAAGTTAATAAGGTGGCCACCTGCCAGAAGAGGACAGGATTAGACATGAGACCTTTCTCTGTAAACCTTTGCACATTGTTTTAGATGTGTGAATGTATATCTTATTTAAATATATATAGGTATGTGTGTATATATACACAAATATACCAACTATGAAGTGAAAATACTAAGGCACAGAATGACTTTCCGACTTGATAATATTTATGTAAATTTTGATAACACTAGAATGTATATAATGGCACATTTAAGTTAAGGATACTATACATGTACTTGCAAAAGTATGAACATGAGGCCACTGAGAGTTCTGGTCCCTGGGTATACGTCCAGTAAATTCAATGCATTTATAGCACATATATCCCATTCCTGTGCACAAATGGTAGCATACTGTTCTGTACTTTGCTTTTTCCAGGTAGTTTCATTATGCATTTATTCTTTTGACAAAAACCCAAAAACCTCATGAACCCAAGTTATCCACAGTTGCACACTTGAGTATCACTGAACATCTGATAACATAACTAAAGTTATTTCTTTATACCTTGTAGGATCTAAACTTAAAACTCTTTGATTAGCTAATATAAACAAAGTTAGCAAGCTGGGTGTGGTGGCTTACCCGTGTAATCCCAGTGTTTTGGGAGGTCAAGGTGGACGGATCACTTGAGCCCAGGAGTTTGAGACCACCTGGGCAATATAGGGAGACCTCATCTGCACACAGAAATACAAAAATTAGCCAGGCATGGCGGTGCAAGCCTGTAGTTTTAGCCATTTGTGAGACTGAACTGAGAGGATTGCTTGAAACCTGAAGGTTGAGGCGGCCATGAGCCATGATGGCATCACTGCACCCCAGCCTGGGTGTCAGAGCAAGACCCTGTCAAAGAAAGAAAGAGAAAAAGAGAGAGTCGGGGGGAGGGAGAGAGAGAGAGAGAAAAGAAAAGAACAAAGTTAGGAAAGAGAACTTCATGTTTTCAAGAGAAAGAAACTTTATTCTTTTTTCAAAAAAAAAGAGGCAGAGACTGTGCTTTCAGTCTGGCCTGGTCCTCCAATAGGTGAGTCTAAGGTGACAAAACCAGTATCTATCTACAAAGCCCTTGCCTCCCCAGGGCTCCATCATGGATGAGTCCTGTGCCATAATCAGCAGCTCTCTGCCCTCCCTCCATTGCACTTGCCTGTGACTTTTCTTTTCAATGTCCTCCCTTTCCCCCAACCTCTGCTTGTGACTTTGAATGTGTTGTGGGTGTCTTTGCAGAAGGATTGCCTGGCTGAGTTTTGCCCAAATTCCTGACTCACAACATCTTGGAATATAATAAAATAGTTATTGTTTCAAGCAACTATGTTTATTTGATTTTTTAAACTTTGTGTTTTGAAATAATTTTAGACTTGTAGAAAAACTGCAAAAAATAGTCAAAAGATTTCCTATATGTTTTTATTCAACTTCCCCAAATGTTGGCATATTATATAATAAAGCCCAGTTATTTAAAAAATCAGGAAATTAATATTGAGGCAATACGGGTAACTAATCTACAAGCTTTATGCCCTTTACACCAGTTTCCCCACCAATGTCATTTCTCTGGCCCAGGATTCAATTCAGTCTATGATTCCAGGTTGCATTTAGTTGTCATGTCCCCTTAGTCTCCCCAGTCTGGGATAGTTCCTCAGGGTCTGTCTTTGTCTTGTTTTTGTTTTTTTTTTTTGATTTTTAGTAGAGATGGGGTTTCATCATGTTGGCCAGGATGGTCTCGATCTCCTGATCTTGTGATCTGCCCTGCTCGGCCTCCAAAGTACTGTGATTAGCCACTGTGCCCAGCCTGTCTTTTTCTTTTATGACACTTTTGGAGGATTACTGGTCAGTTATTTTGCAGAATGTCCCTCAATTTGGGTTTGTCTGTATTTTCTTGTAATTAGCTTGAGATTATGCATTTTTGGCTGAAAAATTACAGAAGATAGGTGCTTTTGTCAGTGCAGCATAGCAAGGGGTACATAATGAGGGTTGCTACATCTTATTGCTAGTGATCATTCGGTTAAGGAGATTTCCTTACTGTATAAATTATTAGTTTCCCCCATTTTGGGGAAAAAAATACAACTCTGCTTTCCTCATGGAACCCTAGGCATTAAAAGCAGATAGATCCCTTTCAAAATCTGTTTCGTCTTCCAGCTATGCCTGTTTATTAGGCCCTGGAAACTGCATGCTTTCCTAGCCCTGCTTCTTGAAGTGCTCTACCCAGAGGCCAATAATCCGATTAGGTGATTGGCAAATGAAAAATCTTATAACTACTGAACCATCTGTCTGTTTGTGTAATCATATATGTGTTATTTGTGTGTGATGTTTATATAAAAAAAAGAGCTCTAATTGGCTTAAAGAAAATAAGTGCTTAGATCAAATATTTTTTGAAGGAACAATAAAAGCTGTATTGTCTTTTAGTTCATGTGACTTTAATCTTTGAGACAGAAAAACTATTTTGAAAATAATTGGTAAAATACAAATGTCTTTTTTTTTTTTTTTTTAAGATGGGGTTTCACCATGATGGCCAGGCTGGTCTTGAACTCCTGACCTCAGGTGATCCACCCACCTCGGCCTCCCAAAGTGCTAGGATTACAGGCGTGAGCCACGGCGCCCGGCCACAAATGTCTTCAAAATGTAAATATGTGGTCTAATGTATGCGGGTCAGATACTAGGTTTGCTAGATGTTGTAAGGTTATAAACTGCTTCTTTGGCTTTTGAGAACTGTTTGACTTGCCGGCTTTACAATTTGGTAAGGCCTAGGGACATATGGAATTAACCACACCCTTAACTATGCTGGAAAGAGTCAGACTTATCTGTGCTTAGTACGTAATTAAAATAACTTACCAGGTTTTATATTAAAATTAAAAATTGCTAAGAATTACCATTACAACATGTAATTGAGACTACTGAAAACAGATTTACATGAAAGGATGAAACTTGACTCTTTTGAAGATTTTCATGTAATAGTAAAGGATAATGAAAGGTTTTTGCCTTGTTTTAAAATTTTTGAGTCATCATTTTGGCCAAAATAAATAACTTATGGTAATCTGGAGTTCTATTTCATAATATTAAGTGTTTTAAACCTTTAACATGTTTGATAGACTTCCCAAAACCAAACTTCAGGTTCAAGGTTGTCTTTTCTAACCACTAACTTTTGAATGCTATGGAATGTCCCTGGAACATCCAAAAGAGAGGTAAACAGGATAATTTAACACATTAAGTTACATGAGATTGCCAAAATAAAAATAAAGTTTAACTTTCTTCAGGGTATATTTTAGTGAATAATATTAATACATGTTCCAAAATTATTGTATGTGATTTCTTTCTTTCTTTCTTTCTTTTTGAGACAGATTCTTGCTCTGTCACCTGGCTGGAGTGCAGTGGTGCCATCTCGGCTTGCTGCAACCTCCACCTCCTGGGTTAAAACCATTCTCCTGCCTCAGCCTCCCAAGTAGCTGGGACTACAGACACAAGCTGCCACATGCAGGTAATTTTTATATTTTTAGTAGAAACTGGATTTCACCATGTTGGCCAGGATGGCCTCAATCTCTTGATCCCATGATCCACCTGCCTCAGCCTCCCAAAGTGTTGGGATTACAGGTGTGAGCCACTACACCTGGGCTAATTGTATGGAATTTCTAAAATTCAAATATCTGAGTATATGCTATCAATCATAATTAAAGTAATTGTGTTAAGTTATTGTAAACCATAGAGAAAACCAAATTTCTTTGTCAGTTGTGTTTTTGAATGTGACTACTGAAGGACATTTTGTCATTCACAGGCAATTATTGTCCTGTTTTGACCCTTTTCAAAAGATGATTTGTGATCAGCTATTGGACTTTGAAAGGTGTCCTAAAATGCAGGTTTCTAATGACTTTGGAGACTGTGACCTTGGAATAGAGGGAAAACATACAGGAGTCATAAAGAGCTGAAATACTCATGAATATCAAGCAGAACAAGAGTTAACTGAATAAACGGAACTAATAGAAAACTGAAGTAATCCTTTTTGACTTTTTGTTTAAACCATTGCTGATCCTTGTTTTGTTTTTTCCAGAGTCAAGGAAACTTTTCTTTTGAGCTATCTACAGCTTTTAGCAATTGAGTAAGGCATATTCTGCGAACAGAATTTGGAGCATATTTCTCTCTGCCTGGTTTCTCTAGAATTTGGAAACTATTTGTGAATATTCTTAACTTATAGCAATATAGTTATTTGCATCAGTGCAATGATAATCTATTTTCTTTTGCAGCAGGATGCAACTGGAGAAACTGGTTATTTTATCAAGGTTTTGACTGGAATGGTGTGCTTTCCTTTTAGGAATCAAGCTTGACTTGCAGAGCCAATAAAAGCTCCTTGGGAAAACTGGCCTCATACCTTGTCTACACAGTCCCTGTACAGGGTTCCTAACCTGAAGTGAGTAAAAAATGTCATTTTCTAACAGGCCCAGGAGCCCTATGCTATCTGGGGACCTCAAGAAGAGAAGAATTTGCCCAACTCATAGGTATTTGAGGGTACAAACCCATGGCTGGGTTCAGCTTTAAAAGGTCCTATCTGAGATTCCTTGTGGAACAGAGTTCTATCAAAGCCAATTTAAAAAGCCTATGTGAAAATAATGGTTTTTCTGCACTTTATGCAAATGATCAGGCCAAGTATAAGACTAAAGTTTATTTCACAAACAACTCAGTCCTATTATGATTTATTTTTAACAGAAATGAGGACTGGAGAGAGAAAAATGATTATGTTTCCAAAATGTATCATATACTTGTCATTAAATTCTAGTCTCAGTTGTTTTTAAGTTTTTGCCTACATTTTAGACTAACCCTGCTTATCCCTGTGAACCAACTAGTGATCTCTGGTTGTAGCTCAGAAGAAACAGAAGGGATGGGTAATGTAAAAATATGAATTAATATTCTCGTTCTGGGCAATTATCCTGCAAATCCTGCCAGGTGATAGGAGTACATAGGGTGCTTATAATCCGGAGGTTTCTTTGAAAAAATGAGACTAAGGGAGCTAACCAAAGCCAAGCCCCATTACCCAAACCTTAGCAGGCATAATAACTATAGCCACTAGTTACCTGTGCCTGTCGGCAGCCTTGGGATTTTTGAGCTGTCCTTAACCGCTTGTTCTATTTTGATACAAGTCATCTAATAACTCAAATTGTTTCTTCTCACTTAGAGGCCATCAGACTCCAAACAGTGATGTAACCAGAGCCTTGAATGATGGCTCTCTTTAACCGGGACCTTTAGATAGGCCTCTGAGGGAACTCTGATTGCTGTTTGCCCAAAGCAGCACCCTCTGTCAGCAGGAAGCTGTTAAAATTGTCTTTGTCCCTATTCTAACAACAGGTAGTTGTACCTCTTCAGAGGGAGAAATGAGAGGGACGGGGGCAGCCAAATGCCTAGGCAAATAGGGACAGGTCCCTGGTAAAACCCCACCTCCAAGCCGAAGCCAGTTTAAATCCTGAAAGCCAAACTGCAAGTTAAATCCTCAGACCAGATTGAGAACTTGTCTTCCTGTTTGTCATGGTTTCCTCTGATCCCCTCTTCACCTATTTTACATATATTTACCCTTTTCTAATTGGTTTTCTACACTGTCATGCCCACCTTTGAGTGGTGTCTTCACTTTAACCTATTTTGCATACTCACAAACCAATCAGCATGTACTCCCCATCCTGTGCATATAAAGGCCCCAGACTCAGTGAGTAGATGGGGAGATGGCCGAACTTTGAGGAGACAACTGGACTTCAGGAAGAGATGCACTGGTGGGTTAGCAGCTCAGTTGGCCCCTTGCCTTGTTGCATGGAGTGGTTGCCCTCTGCCAGCAAGGGCAAAGGGCCAGTGTCACAGCCTTCTATGCAGTTCCTTGGGTCAGAAGCTGAACCCCATCCCATATATTGTTGCGTTTGACCCTGGACTACAGAAAAGATGGTTTGACTTCCGGGGAAGATGACTGGCCCTTCCCGTCCCCTCTACAGCCCCCCTTTCCACTGAGAGCTGTTTTCATTGCTTAATAAAATTCTCCACCTTCACCATCCTTCAATTGTCTGCACAATCTCATTCTTCTTGGACACCAGGCAAGGGCTCAGGACCCACCCAGTGTGGGTACCCAGAAAGGCTATCACACTGGCCCTTTGCCCTTGCTAGCAGAGGGCAACCACCCCATATGATGAGGCAAGGGGCCAGTTGAGCTGCTAACACACCACTGTCTGTAGACAGCAGAACTAGGAGAGCACTGTAACACCCCCTCTGGGGCTTTGGGGTTGTGGGCACCCCCACCTGGGCACTGCCACAGGCCCCACATGGAGATTGCTCCTGCCAGTGCCCAGAGCAGCTGGCTGGATCCTGCACTTGCTCGCTTGCACCTGGACTGGCTGCAGGTCCTTCATGGAGCTTGCTGCTGCCAGCACCTGGAACAGCCAACTGGATCCTGCACTCACTCACTCATGTGCTCTCTCCTGCAAGGGGTTGAGTGTGGCGGAATAAATAAACAGAGCACCCCTCTTGTGAGTCCAGTGAAGGGGCCAAGAAAAAGTCCTGCATCAGAGCCACTCAGGAAATGGAAGGGAATGGTGGAGCACTGGGACATGGGTTGGGGCATAGCCAGGCCCTGGGGCTATAACTGCCAGTGACAAGATTGTCAGAATTCGGAGGCTAGGGAGGTTGAGCAGGCAGGACCCAACCCTCTGGTCTCCACCCAATACTCCTGCCTTGGGGAGAGCTCCACAGAGCAGGGGTGACAGGGAGGACAGGGCAGGACCAATGCTCTTATTTTCCTAAAGTGTAAACTGAGGCCCACATGGGAGACAGGTGGCACCTGGGTCCATGTCCTAATCTCTGGAACATCTGAGTGTTACTTTATATGGCAAAAGGGACTTTGCAGATGTGAATAAGAAATGGATCTTGAGATGGGGAGATGATCCTGGATTTTCTGGATGGGCTCCATATAATCCTTACAGGAGGGAGGCAGGAGCTCAGAGAGAGTAGTAGGACACAAAGGTTGAAGCAAGAGGTTAGAGTGATGCAAGGAAGCGGGGCCACCAGCCCAGGCATGTAGGTGGCCTCTGGAAGCTGGAAAAGACAAAGAAATTGATTGTTCTTGGATGCTTCCAGAAGGAATGTGGTCCTGCTGACACCTTGATTTATGGCTTCTGACCTCCAGAATTGAAAGAGAACAAATCTGTGTTGCTTAAGCCAAGAAGTTGGTAGTAATTTGTTACAGTAGCTATAGGAAATGAATACAGAGCCAAGGTCCCCAGAGGATGGGCAATAGACCTTGGAGCTGGATTAGATCCAGTCAGTCAGCTCCCCCAGTTAGAGCCTCCTCTTTCCCTCGGTACTCCGACTGAGGCCTCTAGCTTAGGTCACTGCACAGTTCCTTGGATCAGAAGCTGAACCCCATCACATGTATTATTTCGTTTGACCCTGATAAGAACCCTGCGGGGCAGATGGTGCCCCTACATTACACATGGGGAAACTAGGTTTGAAGGTGTGAAAGGAAAATAAATCTCAGGACCCCAAAATTACCAAGAGCAAGTCAATTACTAAGGGAAAAGTCAAGTGGGGAACTGCTTAGGACAAACCCGCCTCACATTCTATTCCAAAAAAAGGTAGCTACTAAGATTAGAAAGAAAAAAAATACATGCCTTCCTCATAATTTGTGGACAAAGGACAGATAGAACTCAAAATCATCCCTCAGCTCACTGAGATAAATGCATATCATATGTCACTGCTTCTTTTGGAAAGGCTAATCTGAAACTCAAAAGAATGCAATCAGTTGTCTCTCATCTACCTATGACCAGGAAGCCCCCCACTCCACTTTGAGTTTTTCTGCTTTTCCAGACTGAACCAATGTACGTCGTACATATATTAATTGATGTCTCATGTCTCCCTAAAATCTATGAAACCAAGCTATGCACCAACCACCTTGGGCACATGTTGTTGGGACCCCCTGAGGCTGTGTTATGGACGCATCCTTAGCCTTGGCACAACAAACTTCCTAAATTGATTGAGGCTTGTCTCAGACGCTCTGGTTTACAAAGGTGAAGGACCTTGGTCAAGGTCAGCACATGCAATGAGGAATCAATGAGCTGGGCCCCAGATTCAATTCCTCTGCCCTTTCTTGCATACTACAGACACTGTATGTGTCCAGTAGATACATTTTGGTGTCTCATTTATTCATTCAACAGCTATTTACTGAACATCTACTGATTCCCAGGTACTGTGCGTGGTGCTGAGAATATGCTGGTGAACACTGTGATGCCCAGTTATGAGGAAGAGAGGCACAATTTAAATGAATAAACACACAATTAGATGTATAGTTAAAATAGGTGGTATTTGTTTAACTGTTTTTATAGCAGTACTATTTGCAATAGCCAAAAAGTGGAAATAATCTAAATGTCTATCACAAACTGATTGGATATGCAACATGTGATATGTTCAAATGACTATTATTCAGCCTTAAGAAGGAAGAAAATTCTGACACATGCAACAAAAGCTTCATAGATGAACCCTGAAGACATTATGCTAAGTGAAATAAGCCAATTACAAAAAGAAAACTACTGTATGATTCCATTTACATAAGATACCTAGAGTAGCCAAAACTCATAGAGACTAAGTAGAATGGTGGGTTCCAGGGGCTTGGGGAGGGGTGGGTTGCCATTTTATAGCAGTAGTATTGGAATAGCCAAAAAGTGGAAACAATCCAAATGTCTTTTGGATTATTTATGTCACCAAACATAAATGTGTGTGTGATTGTATATATTAGGTGAGTGCTGTGAGAAAAAGAGAAGATGCTGTGGAAGAGTACTCCTTGCACCAGACCTAATCTGATTTGGGGCTGCCGCGGGGACCTCTCTGAATCCAAAAGGGAGGGAGCTGGCTCGGTAAAGAAGGGGGACAGCGTCCCAGGCAATGGAAGCATTGTGCAAAGGCCCTGAGGCAGAATATCTTTTAGTGTGTCTGAAGACCCGTGAGACTGTTGGGGTATAGTCGGGGTGCAGAAAGCAAGGAGGAGGTTGGCTCTAGATGAGGTGGACAGGAAGGCAGGGCCAGATCTTGCCTGGCAAGGACTTCAACTCATAGGCTAAAAGCAATGAGAAGCCAGGAAAAGGTTTTAGGCAGCCATGTATGAAGTTCGTGTATGATCTTCCAGCCATGGCAGGAAGCGGTATGGCAGGAAGCTAGCCGGTTATTGCAGTAGCCCAGGCGATAGGAGATGGCTCTGGACTGGAGTGGGGCATGGAGATGGAGATATGTGGCACTGGGTGGGAGTGGCAGGAGGTGTCAGAGAACCATTATGGAGTTTCTGCTGTGCTGCAGTGTGGGAAGGTTGACTGGAGACTCCCCAAACCCGTTCTCCAAAATGGTGCCTACTCGATAAGTTGTTTTGGCTTTTTAAAAAATTATGGCAACATACATATAATAAAAATTATCATTTTAACAATTTTTACATGTCCAGTTCAGTACACTTACATTAAGTACATTCACATTGTTGTGAATCCATCCAGAATTCATTTTTTTTTTTAGACAGGGTGTTGCTCTATCATCCAGGCTGGAGTGCAATGGCACCATCCTGTCTTACTGCAACCTCTACCTCCAGGGCTCAAACAATCCCCCCACCTCAGCCTCCCAAGTAGCTGGGACCACAGGCACACACCACTATACCTGGCTAATTTTTGTATTTTTGGTAGAGATGGGGTTTCACCATGTTGCCCAGACTGGTCTCAAACTCCTGCGCTCAAGTAAGCCTCTCACCTCGGCCTCCCAAAATGCTGGGATTATAGGCATTAGCCGCCATGACCAGCCTCATCCAGAATGCTTTTCATCTTCCCCAGCTGAAACTGTATCCATTAAATACAACCCTCCCTCAGTAGATTTAGGAGATTGGTTCCAGAAGTCCCCCATGCCCAAATCCATGCATACCGATGTCCTGCTCTTTGTATATGTGAGTTTTGCATCCTCTGAATACTGTATTTTTTTTTTATCTGTGATTGACTGAAAATAATCCACGTATTAGTGGACCCACGCAGTTCAAACCTGGGCTGTTCATGGGTCAACAGTAATAACTCTTTAAGCAGAAACAGGATATCTGTAAACACAAACAAAAAAAGAAAACAGTATTAACTCCCTACTCCCCCTAAGCCCCTGGCAACCACCATTCAACTTTCTGTCTCTGAATTTGACTTCTCCAGGAATCTCAGAAAAGTGGAATCCTACAGTATTTGTCCTTTCATGACTGGCTATTTCATTAGTATAGTCTGCAAGGTGCAAGGCATGTATTCGCAACAGTGTGTAGTGCAAAATGTTGGTGTAAGGGTTGCTAAAGTATGATGTAAAGACTGAGAGGAAGCAAAGGTAAGACCGAGAAATGTGGTCAAAGTTTCTCCACACCAGCCAAGGAGCAGGCCTTACCGCCCCACCCCACAGCACGCACCTGAAGCTTCATTCCTCCCCAACCCTCTTGTAGGGCCGGCTGACGTCCCTGGGTCTCCCTGCCTGTGTCTGCCTGAGCCTGTATGACTGTGATTCATTGTCTGTCAGGGTGAGAGGATATACGTGTATGCCTGTGCATTCATATGGCATATGTTGGTGCCATAACAAACTACCACAAGCTAAGTGACTTAAAACAACACAAATTAATTTCTTAATTGATTTATTTTTGAGACAAGTTCTCACTCCGCTGCCCAGGCTGGTCCCAAACTCCTGGGCTCAAGAGATCCTCCTGAGGCAAGAGAAAAGGGAAAATATGGCAGGAGAATAGCAAAGGGAATTAAAAGTTGGATCAAAGGCAGAATGAGTAAAAGCAAGTCTGGGCACGGTGGCTCACGCCTGTAATCCCAGCACTTTGAGAGGCTGAGGTCGGCCGATCACCTGAGGTTGGGAGTTCAAGACCAGCCTGACCAACACAGAAAAACCCCATCTCTACTAAAAATACAAAATTAGCTGGGCATGGTGGCACATGACTGTAATCCCAGCTACTCAGGAAACTGAGGCAGGAGAATCGCTTGAACCTAGGAGGTGGAGGTTGTAGTGAGCCAAGATTGCTCCATTGCACTCCAGCCTGGGCAAAAAGAGTGAAACTCCGTCTCAAAAAAAAAAAAAAAGAATGAATAAAAGCTGGGAGCAGAAGCAAGGTGAAGGTGCAGGTGAGCAAGAAGTAAGATAAGAAGCAGAACAACCAAAACAAAAGTAAGGGGAAAAAAATCTCATGCAGGCTAAATCCAGACAAAACCTGTCAGGGACAGCTTCTCAGAGATGGGCATGCACATTAAAGAGAAAAAGTATCCTTAACATGACCCTGTATGGTAATCAGCTCATTAAAGCTCCTGCATATGGACTGCATATCATGCATGTACTTAAAATTATGGGATGGAGGTGACATACAAGGGCCAAAGTAACTAAGCAACACATCTATCAGTCAAGACACTGGCTACAGATTAGGCAGCCCTGGGAAGAGAAGAAACACACACACACACACACACACACACACACAGACCCAGAGTGCACCAAACTAATGTTGATCTCACCTCCCAGAGGTCAGTCCGCTCTCCCCCTCTGAGAGTGTAATACCGTGCCTATTAAGCTTTTGCCGCTTTGCTTTGCTATCTGTGCATGTCTCATCCAATTCTTTGTTTGGGACACTGAGAGCCTGGAGCTGCAGGGCACCATCCAGTAACATTCCAGCCTCAGCCTCCCAAGTAGCTGGGACTACAGGAATGTGCCACTGCACCCATCAAACAACACAAGCTTATTAACTTACAATTCTGTAGGTTACAAGTGTAACATGGGTCTCACCGGGCTAAAATTGGGGTGTCAGCAGGTCTTTGTTCCTTTCTGGAGGCTCTAGGAGAGAACAGGTTTCCTTTCCTTTTCCAGCTTCTAGAGGCCACCTGTGTTCTCTGGCTCATGGCCCCCCCTCCATCTTCAAAGTCAGCAATGTAGCATCTCTCTGACACTTCTTCCTCTGTCACGTCTTGTTTTCTGGCCACAGCTAGGAAAGCTTATCTGATTTTAAGGATTCTTGTAAATAGATTGGGCACAGTTGGATAATCCCCCATGTCAAAGTCCTTAACTTTAATCATATCTGCAAAGTCCCTTTTGCCATATAAGAGAGACACCATAGGA